>APFE030916668.1:55016-96967 GCA_000404065.3 Pinus taeda | reverse complement strand
ATCAGTTTACTAGCCTAAAATCCTTGTTCCTAATTGGTCAACTCATCCTATTGACAAAATCCATCGAGTTTTGACCCGAGAGAGCCTTCTCATACCTCGTAGGGCTAGCTACGAGGTGAAATGGTTTGATGTAGCCTTGAGAGTTTGTCTATCTCAGCCTAGGTGAATTCCAAGCGCTAGCAAAGGGAACTCTACTTTAATGGTTCATGAGGCACAATACTTGCTAAGGTTTTGCAAATGGGGTAGCAAGCCAAGTGAGCTTGATTGTGGGGAAAAATCCACAATAAAGCACACTTGAGCCAGAGGCGATTTGGGATGGGTGACCTCCCAAGAGGTCCTCCTTACTGGGTGCAAGCACCAGAAGTGATGACTGGCAATATGTGATTTATTTCACTAGTTTCAATCCCACTTCTTCACCCCTGTGAGCATCACCTAATGCAATGAGTGCTAAGTGGACTATTCAAAAATCATGATAAATTAGTGAGTTATGACTACCTCTCATGGAAAGGTCATAGATGAATGACTTACTTAATGCAGTTGAATCCCAAAAAAGAATGATATGTAAGATAATGCATTGCGAAAACCCCCAATACTTATTTTATCATGTCAAACCTTCCATCCATCAAGTTAGCCTCAAATTGGTTTCGACATAAGTCGACCTCTACTATTATTCATATCAGCTCAATATATAGGCATAAACAACTATAAATACATGTGTGAACTCAACCCAATTACAGTGTAGTCAAGGAAGTTTGGATGGATTACAGAACAACGAAATTACGAATTACATGACAACGAAATATTACAGTATAGTGAAGTAAAGTATTACAGGATAACAAAGTATTGGGTGTCATATCACTGCAAGGCCGAAGTAGTGATTACAAAACTGAGGATCAAAGTACAGGAATGAGCTATCATATCACTGCAGGACCGAAGTGTTGAACTAAGGTATGACATCATTACAGGATCATGTTAAGTATTGGACTAAGGTCTGAGGGCCGAAATAGAAGTCTGCAAAATCAAATTTCTCTATTATCACAGGAAATGAGGAAGCCAAGACTACATAAAGAAGGACAAGCATCTTGATGAACTACTTATCGTTGATTTATAAAGAATGGACTAGCAGATGTGTTGCTTTTAAACAAGGCTAACTTGATGGATGGAAGGCGTTCTTGGTATAGGTAAATAGGATCTTGGTCATCTCAACTTGATTTGAATCTATTGTTGGAAGAGTTTGGCTAGGTTTTTCCCCTTCCTAGGAGTTTTTCCTTAGTTGAGTGCCTACATACGGTGTTCATTGTGTATTTGACATTTATTTGATGATAAGAACACTAATATAATCAACATAAGACAAATACAATATCACAAGTAAATTCTAAATCAAATAAATCAAATATAAATGTTTCCCTAATGGATTTCTCAACAATGAGGGAAAAACCCATCAATCTTTTCCTTATAGAATCTTTGTCATCAATAAAAATCAAAGTCAAACAAACCAATGATCCAAGTGTTGAAATTTGGCAACTCGGGGAGAACTTCCCTCCTTTGCGAAGACCTCCTCACTCTCTGGGGACCCTTCTAGCCCTTGGAAGAATTCAGTTTGTTCAAGGAAAAATATTGTTTCTAATATGAAACCCACAACTTCACAAAAGTACAAGTCGGCCTGTGCAAGGAAATTCGACCTCCGTAACCTCATATAAATAGACCACACCTAGCATCTTATGGAGGCATCGTCAACACATCACATCTTCTCTTGATTGGTTCATACAACTCTAAAATTGCAGGTTTGAGTTCACATGGGCAAAGGAGAGAGAGGCATTTCTATTTTGACCAACGTTGACATTTTGTTTGAGGTTGTTTTGACCATCGTTGACCAAGGAGGAACTGACTTTGTTTCACTTGAATTTTGACCTGTTTTGGGAGGTCGAGTTGAATGGGTTTTGGACCAAAATTTTCTAGGCATGTGGACTACCTTTGACCACAAATTAGTCAGGGTTTGATGACAAACCCTCCTCTCTCTTTTGACTAAGGTTTTGAGGCTACTTTGATAGAGTTTGACTAAAGGAAGAAGGTTGCATACTTTGACTGGTTGACCGAATTATTTGAAGGCTAATTTGATTGTTGATTGTTCACTGGTTAGGGTTTCTTTTAGTATTGTTGATTTTGAACAAAATTTTCAGATTTGATTTTTGACCAAATTTGACTTGTTGGCCTCATATTTGACTAGATATTGGATAGTTGGTTTGGATAGTCAAGGCTTTGACCTTTGACTCATTATTGATGTACTTGGACATTGTATCTCTTTGTTGAACATTTGATGACAATCTAATAGAAGAAGAATTTGGAAAGTGTTTCCCTTGTGGGGGTTTTCCCCGGTCTTTGGCCAAATCTTGTGTCTCTATTGTCCCCACATGTCTTCTATTGTGCATTTGATTTATTGTTCTATATACAATTTCTTATTGTTGTCGGAAGATTGAAATCATCTTGGATAATTGATTGCTAATTGAAGAATAATTGTAATAAGTGATTGTTACAATAGAGAACGTTGGAAAATTAACATGGTACCAGAGTTGAGGTGAAGACAAGTTCAAGGAGACAATAGAAACCCCCTTTAAAGGAATCTGTTTGAAGGAGATTATTTGACTTGTTCAAGATGTCTACCTCATACTGCAAAACTGAAGAGAAATTGAATGACTCATCTAACTATGTTGTTTGGAGAACCAAGTTGGAAGTGACTTTGGATGAGAATGATGTCTCAAAATATGTGGAAGGAAAGGTACCTCAACCTCCTGAAAATGTTTTTGCTACTATCAAGGCCAAGTACAAGAAAGATGAAGTCAAAGCCAAGAAAATAATTATTGATTCTTTGAGAGATCATTTGCTTATTTATAATTCAAAGTTGAAGAAGTCTAATGAAATCTTTGATAAGTTGGTTGGGATGTATGAAGTCAACAACTTGAGCCACACTCTTCCTTTGAAGAATCAACTCAAGGATATTAAGATGAACAAGGGAGAGATTGTGCATTCATACTTCATGAGGATATCCCAACTCAAGGATCAATTTTTTTGTTGGAGGACTTACATTTGATAGAGAGTTGGTAGTAATTTCCCTTGAAGATCTTCCACCTATTGTGATGTAGGTAAGTTCCCTCTGTGGACAGAGGCAACCCCTCTAGCCCTAGAATGGGTCTAGTCACAGCAAGAGCAATATCAAAGCAATTCCCTTAGATAATTAATGTCATGAAGGCCTAACTTCAAATCCTCGTTTGATGAAGTTCTCGTTGTGTTGCTCCAGCTCTCTTTCTAATCACTTTTGTACCTGAAACAACCTACAAAGAACAACAACAAACACAATAGAATACAACAAAAACGATCTACTTAAAGGATCAAGGAACTTCAAGCTATCAATACGAAATTTGACATAAGATATAGGAAATGAACCATTGATTTGTATTAATATGAACTGAAGTAAAACTTACAACCATGCCTTGATGTTGTAGGTCTCCTTGAAGGGTCCTATCAACATGTCTCCGCAAGCACTCACTCATGATTTGTCTCCCAAGAGGATGAATAACTCTCTCTCCTATCCAAAAGGAAAAATTATAATGCTAGAACACTCATACAATCAAGCCAAATCCACACAAAACTATCCCAGGCTATGTTACATTAGAAGCTAGTTCCAAACCCTAGTAGAACTCTCTCACTCTCTTCACCTACTCACTAAACTAGTTGATCTCAACCATGAAGGAGGTATTTATAGGAGAAGGAGCCTCCATAAGAGATGGGAGAAAGAGCTTATCCCTTTGGGAGGTTGCACAAAAGGTGGGACAACCATCCCAAAGGAGAGAGACGAGCTCATCTGATCCAACAACCAACCCTAGGACCTCCCATAGACAATTTGTTAAAACAAACTCACCAAAAGTATCTTGTCGCAAGTGAAACACAGGGACAAAGCGATGACATCGCTAGGATTAATTCAATCTTGGCCATCTTCGTGGGTGGAATAATTGATGACCCGTGACGACCCAAAAACAGAGGTTAAAAAGGGTTTGCTCCAGGAGTAATGAACTAAGGTATTCTTCCTGATATGACAAGGAAAACACTGACACATATTTTGCAACATGACATAAAGCAGAGGTCAATAACACGGACCGGCAGTGTCCTGGATCAGGGAATGCGGGGTCAGTGACAAATTACTGTGTAACAGATGCCCCCAAAAGCATGAAAGCCGAGAGAGTGGGAGGGGTGAAATGCTTTACGAATCCATAACTGAAACAAAACACCATTGCGGAGACCCTGCAAGTGCAAGTACAAATGATATCTCTGATACATAAGTACATAGTGAAAGGAAATATGTGTGCATAAGGCATGGGTGCAACCATCCAAAAGATAAACATAAATGATCTGTGGTATGGACGCAACCATCCAATCAAAAGGACGATATAAAAGACTCAGGTATGGTTGCAACCATCCAATCAAAAGGGTCATGTATACAATCATGAACCAATCTGCGCAACCTGGACTTGTGTAATTTGAGTCCAAGGTTTTGAATCCCAACCCAATCAAGGTTCAAATTCTAATATGTGAATATATATGTTGAAGTCGAGCATACTAGAAAATCATTTGATTATGGGTCAATGATGTAAACCATTAACAAGCACGATAGAGACCACCAGTAATGTCAATGGTTCTCAAGGTACTGCTAGTACAGTCCACGAAGTGTGAAGAAAGATCTGAAGTCAAACACCCATGAAATCACTCGATCGAAGGCCAATAATTAAAGCTCATCGTTAAATGCGAAGAACTTGCCATTAAAGCATGCAAGCTCCAAGGTACCAAAAAGAAGTCTCTATATCAACTTCCTAGATAATGAGCTGAAGTCAACAGGAAGCAATCGGTCAAAGGAGGGCCATAATGTTTCCCACATCAAGGACGCGAGACAAAGGAACAAGATGAATGTGGATGAGGTAGAGAATCTGAGGAAGGTGTGTAAGGATACAAACTGCAGAAGGATAAAGCTCTTGAACATATCGGTGACACGACTTTGGAGTTTGGCAGCATTTAGGTACCAAGGGATCAAAGGTCATGATGATGCAGCAAGGATCAGATGGAATGAGGAAAAATGGATAACCCAAAACCCAGAAGGCCAAAGATAAAGTGAGGATATCCCAACCCGACACGAAGCAGAAAGAGTGTCGATGTTCAAGAGCGACAAGTTGTCCTAATAATTAACACAACCGACGGAATACTTCCAAATTTTCCCCCACCATTTCTGGCGAGTACCCCAATTATTTTTTATCGCAAGCTTGAAGGGGATAGCATATGCTTGCACTGTAAGTTCATGCTTCGGACGAATCCGACCTAGTAAGTTTATCGAGCCCTAGGAACGAGAAACTTGTGTTCGTCATGGTGACGAATCCGATGTCGTTTAATAGTTTAATGAATCCGACAAAGGTGTAACTCGGTATATTTTTCATGTTTAGAGAGTTTGAAAAAGACATGTAAAAGAAAATTCGACATGTCCCTTTTCATAAATGTGTCCCTCGAATCTGAAAAGGTAGAAAACAATACCCAAGGGAACCTATTGACCATGATAGATCAACGTAGAACTTTTTCGTAAATAATCTATCCTAGTCCGTAAAAGGGGTAAACTTATACTAGGTATATGACGCTTCGCAGCCTTTAACGAGATCAAAGCAACAAGATCTCAACAATCTTTTCATGTTTCGAGAGTCAGAAAAGAGCTTAAAGATGACTCCACTTTGAGGAACGAGTGGTGTCTAGGATAGCAACTTATTCCGGTGATGTTGGAACTTCTCAAAACATGTTGATTTATGTGAAGACCACTCATTGCAATTGTTTCTCAAAAAGGGTAAAACAACCAAGTGAAAGCGTATGATCGGCCAAGCAGATAGTGATGATGGAAGGAGAAAAACCAAGGCTCATCTGATGGAAGAGGCTGATAGAATGGAAATCACGAGGGTTAAAATGGAGATGGGTTCATTTTTACACAAGCTTGAACCATAACAAACTATGCTTGAATTCAATTTCATGTTTACACAAGCTTGAAACGAAAAACTATGCTTGGATTCAGTTTCATTTTTACACAAGCTTGAAACGAAGAACTATGCTTGAGA
Source organism: Pinus taeda (assembly GCA_000404065.3). Taxonomy (NCBI): domain Eukaryota; kingdom Viridiplantae; phylum Streptophyta; class Pinopsida; order Pinales; family Pinaceae; genus Pinus; species Pinus taeda. The sequence continues at coordinate 90,830 of APFE030916668.1, read as the reverse complement.
TTGGTTTACATGCCCCCAACATGATGAAAGGGAGAGTCTCTTGTAACCAGATGGAAGTCACTGTGGTGAAGCAAAACGGTTATCCAACACCTTTTTGGCTTCGTCCAGATAGGGACAAAGGTGAATAGGGTGATTCCCTTCACATAACCTACAGGAAAACGTAACTTTACCACTAGGTGCATGCCCCCCAAGCTTCATTACATTCACCTAAGTAGACTACTCATAGCTATCAAGTGGATGAAATGAAGGTTCGTTGATGAGATCAAGTGAAAGACTCGATTGGGATTTTACGAGATCTAATCAAAGACTCGAATTAGAACTTTTCTCCAGGGGACCTTGTTTCATTTTTTAATGAGCTTGACACAAGACAAGGAACTATGCTCCAGACCCTTAGTTTCATTTTTTAATGAGGTTGACACAAGACCAGGAACTATCCTCATACAATTGTTCATGGACCATATGAGAACATGGCTCCCAAGAGATCTTCACTAGACAGGTGGGCCATGCTCCGGGAGGAATACATGTCATTTGGTACCATATACAGATCGGGTTCCAATTCCCCCAGTACATAATGTATTATACCATATGTGTGATCATCAGTAGATGCAAAGACAGAATGGGTAGCCACATAATTGACCTGGGGCAGGGAAGGTACTGCTTGCAAAGGGGACGATGGTTGCAAAGGAGATGCCTAGTGACCAATGAATGACAGTTGATCAATAGTCACAATTCTTCCTTCGTGCGGAAAACAAACCACACGGAAAAGTAAAGAAACAAGAGCTCCCATGACATACACATAGTCGCGTCCAAGGAGGAGATTGAAATATAACGGACCTTGGACTACCATCACGTCTATATAGACGGTCTTTCCTCCCAAAGTAAGAGGGGACTGCATAAGGATCTCTAAGGGTTGACTGGCTCCTCGGTTGAAAGCCAACAGATTTTGGGTGACAGGTACAGGTAGTGGGGAGCCCAAAGCTTGCTAAGTAGTAGAAGACATGATGCTAACAGACGCACCTTCATCTAATATAGTGCCAGGTACTACCATATTATAGGCTTGTACTATGATCTAGAAAGGCACATAAGATGGGAGGCGGAAAGTAGTCAATGGACCCCAATCAAAAGAGACGACAAAACTACTTGGTGGGGGTATCATATGATTTCCCCCATGCTCTGCAAGAATAGAAGGACTCTCCTGAACAACTGGGACGGGAGGGTCACTCTTCGATTCATGAGAATCTGAGAAGAAAAAAAGAACATGAGGAGTAAGATCACTACGCTCTTTCTAAACAGAGTGAGCAACTGGTGGCAGAGCCAAGTCGACACTCTTTTCGTCCAATGGTTGGTCGGGAATAGACACAAAAGAGTCTCTCTCAGGAAGAGCAGGACGGGCAAGAGATGAACCCAAGTCAATATCTTTACCAACCGAGAGAGGGTTAGAAGAAAGCCTCTGATAACCAATAGGGAGTTGGGGTTGAGGAGCTATAAGGTTTTCCAAAACTTTGGAAACTTTATCCATAAGAGGACAAAGGTGAAGAAGATGCTCTCCTTCACATAGCCTATAGGGGAATCTAATCTTCCCTTTCTTCTTACCGTAGCTAGCCAAGAGTGTAGCATCGACATGATCTCCAGAGGTCGATGGGGATGGTCGATCTAGATTTTGAGACCATACCTCTAAGACTCTGGGAATGGCAGGATAGTCTCGGAGGAGATGGTCACCCTTACATAGCCTGCAAGAGAATTTGACCTTTCGTGGAGGATCAGAAGGTTTGTCTGCGGGAGGTGCATTTGGAGTAACAACTGCATGGTTGGCCTCTCGCTTATCTGACTTCTTCTTCTTCTTAGCCTCCTAGTTACTAGATTTGAAACTTTCACCAGGCGAAGTAGAAGAGGAAGGTGAAGAAATAGGGGAAGAAGGCGAGGGATCAACCTTAGAATCATCGTGACGTGATTCGAATGAAGGAGACGGCGAGGCAGGAGTTGGGACACTCCGGGATCACTAAGGTCGAAAATAACCAAACAGGTAAACCAATGGTTAACCCAAGGAGGGACAACGTTGCCATATAAGGAGCACTAGCATTTCCAAAAGAAGGAAAAGGACCAGGATTCCCTTCCGAGGGGGACCCTTTACGAGTGGACTTCGAAAATGTTTCCATTGGAATCAACTCTAAATAATTACTAAGGAAGATAGCTTTTACCAGGAATATTTCGTGGGAAGTTAATTTTAGAACACTTAAACAAAACTTTTCATTTTCATGTTTTAAGAGTCGAGAAAAGGACGAAAGGTGACTCTATCACTTCCGATTGGAAACGAGCTCGAAAGGACAAGTGCTCGAACGATCTTTTAAGTTTAATGAGTCAAAAAGATCAAATGACTGCTTTGGAACTCTAGACAAAAGATTTACCAGACAAATCATAAAACTGCATATACACCTTGGTATTAAAATGAAAGAGAAATGACCAAGGACTTCCCATACGGCAGCTAATCTTCCCAAATGTTGTTTTCAGTGCGTTGCGATTCGTAAGGCAGCAGACTCAGCTTACTATGGATAGCAGGATTGCAACCTAGTGGGGTCTCCCGCCATATACGTGATGGTACAAGGAGCACAAGTTTGTACTAGCACTTATCAAATCACAAATGGAGGAATTACCCAACCTTAGTGAAAACAACAGCCACTAGGTTTAAAGACGCTGGAACATGTCTCTAGCATAAACCTATAAATATATGAGCATTAAGTTCCAATGCGTTTTTAGATTAATTTGATAAATTTTAGCAGTTTATCTTGAATTAGATCTCAATTTCAAGGCCCTACCAAATGTATCTTCAAAAACTCCTATAATGCAACTATATGAGTGAAGAAACCATTTCTTTTCAATGAAGAACTAACTAAAGAAAAGTGAGAGGTTCACTTCAAAGCAATAAGCAAGCAAATGCAAGAATGGTACTTTTTGTTATTTCGCAAGAAAACCAATCAAGAGGAAAGAGAAATGCTTCTATCTTTCACTAACTTGCAAGCAATCTAATTAAGAAAATGAAAAATACATCCTTTTCTTTTCAACTTCTAAATGTCAAGAATTTACTAATGCAAAGGATTGTTCTCATTTCCTAATGCAAAATGAATGCGATATTTTGTTTTTTTGAATAGATGACAAGCAACCAAATGCAAAACTCAAAACAATGCTAGTTTTAAGTCCTTTTCAAATGAAATCGTTCAATAAGTAAAGAGAAACATTCCACTCAAAAACTAATCAAAGACTTAAAACAAAGAATATGTTTCTTTTTGCAAAAACTTGAAAGCTTTCTAACTGACCGCGAAGCAATATGATCTATGCCAAAGTGATGGAAGGAAACCAAATAAAAAAGACTTGAAAGTTTTGATAACCAAACATCACATACCAATCAGGAAGATGAAAGAACAATCAATAAGGAAAAGCCTCAAACAAAGTAAGTGATTGCTTCAAACATAGGCTCAAAAGTCCAAACAAACAAGCAACCCAAGAAAAAGCTAATGCTTTAAGAAACCCAAGGTGAACAGGTCACACAGTTCAAAAGGAAAAATCTCAAGGGAATGAAACCAAGAGTCAAATATTCCAGCAAACAAAAATTTGACACACAATAAATAGGCGGAAGATAAGCTCAAAAGGCTAGGACACACTGGCCAATCAACAAACAGAACTTCAAAATGAAAACCTACTGGAATCTTCATGGGCGTCAAACTGAAAACTTGCGCCGACGATGAAAAGTCACACCCCCTTAACTAGCAACTTGGGACATCGTCGCAGAAGTACACTAGGAAACAACGCCGAACGTAACTCAAATCCCGTTGCGACTGTGAGGAGATTTAATCGTGCCAAACAGTAGAAAGTGTAACTAATTAAATAGAGCACATGCAACTATCGTCATGACTGTCATAAATAAAAGGAGACGACCCCAAATCAAAGAAAATTTTTAAAAAATCAACTGAGGAAAGGCCATACCTATCACTTATGATAGAGGGAAGACTACCAGGAGTAGTCAAACAACCCACAATATGGAGAATTCTACCCAAAAAGTAAAAGAGACAATAAACAAGCAAAGCAAAATCAAATCAAGAGACAAAAGACACAGATCCCCAGTGTGGTCACCAACTTGTGAAGCAGGTAAGTTCCCTCTGCAGACAGAAGCAACCCCTCTAGCCCTAGAGTGGGTCTAGTCACAACAAGAACAATATCAAAGCAAATTCCCTTAGATAGTTAATGTCGTGAAGGCCTACCTTCAAATCCTCGTTTGATGAAGTTCTCGTTGTGTTGCTCCAGCTCTATTTCTAATCACTTTTATACCTGAAACAACATACGGAGAACAGTAACAAACATAATAGAATACAACAAAAATGATTTACTTAAAGGGTCAAGGAACTTCAAGCTATCAATATGCAATTTGAGATAATATATAGGAAATGAATTGTTTATTTGTATTAATATGAACTGAAGTAAAACTTACAACCATGCCTTGACATTGTAGGTCTCCTTGAAGGGTCCTGTCAGCATGTCTCCGTAAGGATTCACTCATGAATTGTCTCCCAAGAGGATGAATAACTCTCCCTCCTACCCAAAAGGCAAAATTATGATGCTAGAACACTCATACAATCAAGCCAAATCCACACAAAACTGTCCCAGGCTAAGTTACATTAGAAGCTACTTCCAAACTCTAGCAAAACTCTCTCACTCTCTTCACCTACTCACTGAACTAGCTGATCTCAGCCATGAAGGAGGTATTTATAGGAGGAGGAGCCTCCATAAGAGATGGGAGAAAGAGCTTATCCCTTTGGGAGGTTGCACAAAAGGTGGAACAACCATCCCAAAGGAGAGAGGCGAGCTCATCTGATCCAACAACCAACCCTAGGACTGCCCATCAACAATTTGTTAAAACAAACTTGCCAAAAATAGCTCGTCACAAGTGAAACATAGGGACAGAACGACGACGTCGCTAGGCTTAGTTCAATCTTGGCCATCTTCGCGGGTGGAATAACTGATGCCTTGCAACGACCCAAAAACAGAGGTTAAAAAGGGTCTACTCCAGGAGTAATGAACTGAGGTATTCTTCCTCATATGACAAGGAAGACACTTACACATACTTTGCAACATGACACAAAGCAAATGTCAATAACACGGACCGGAAGTGTCCGGGATCAGGGAATGCGGGGTTGGTGACAAATTACTGTGTAACACCTATTTGGGAGACAATTATTGCAACTATTAGCAACAATGATAGGTTTCCTTCATTTGGTTGGTTGGAAAGTGCACTCAAGAAGAGACCAGGATGATTTCTAGAGGAAGGATTCAAAAGCATGAAGAAAGAGAGCCCTATGCATTTGGTGCTCAAGACAAGAAGAGGAAAGGAAGAGGAGGACCATCTAATTCAAGAAAGGTTGCTCCAATATCCAAGGACTCTAATAGAAGAACCAAAAGGGAAAAGGAAATGTTACATATTCAATGTTTCAATTGCCACAAGTGAAGTCACTATGCCCAAGATTTCCCGAAGAAGAATCATGCTCCTAGATCCTACAACAATAATCATGGCTACAACAACAACAGATCTAACTATAGGAAAAAAAGATTCTCCTATTGATTGTAATGAAGATCATTGTCCTTAAAAGAGATCAAGGAACTGAAGATATGGAAATATTGCAGTTACTACTCAATCTGAATATTTTCTTGTTTTTGCTCTTTCTAGTTCCTCTCCTCCAGATTCGCTTAATAGTTGGTTGGAAAATAGTGGGACCTCTAGGCACTTCACTGGGTATCGTGAAGTCCTCTCAAACCCAGTTGAGAGGGAGAAAAATTTGAAGATCATTCTTGGGGACAATTCTAGATATCATATGAAGGGCTTTGGTTTTGTTGCATTTCATTTGGATTATGGCCATTATATATGTGCCAAGGTTGAAAAAGAATCTTGTATCAATATATGCCTTGGAGGACAAGGGAATGAGAGTTTCTTTTATTAGAGGAAAAGTTCTTACTTAGCCTATGGAATCTTGCCCGAGGGATGCCTTCACTTTGGGATTAAGGATTGAAGGCCTTTATAAAGTCAATGGAAGACAGATCCGAGCATTGGTCCATGATAGTAATCATTAATGTGAGCTATGGCACCAAATATTCACTCACATTTCGTTAAAATTGGAAACTAGGGCCAAATTCGACTTTGGACAACGCATTTGATGGAGATGATGATTGCATTAAATTCCTCTTTTAGAGAAGACCAAAATTGACCTAAATATCATCAAATTTGGACAAGGGAAAATATATTTTTGAGGTCAAGCCCACTCATGTGCAAATTGTCAAGGTCGACCACATCATCATGTAGGCTCATGAAGCCCAAGAGACATGTCACTTCACCCTCAATGATTTGTATAAATAAGAGAGACCTCCAACCTCATTTGGCATCTCACTCACTCACACAATCATCTCTATCCTTCTCTGATTGGTTCGTACAACTTATTTGGCATACCTTTTCCTTACACATGTGGCAACAAAAGGACAAATTGTAGGATGAATTATAGGGCCAAATTGCAGGATTGTTGCAGGTTTTTATTAGCGTTGACCAAGGGGTATTTGACCAAGTTTGCTACAATTTTTGGGTAAAAATTTCGGTTTTGGAGGGTTGCATCTATTGGCACAGAAACCAAGGTATTCTAAGCACTTTAACCATGGATGACCACAAAGACCATTGGATTTAAATAAGCTTAACTGTTATTTTCATGATAGTTTTGGGCTAACTTTAACCACCTAAGGACGCTGAGTTTGACTAGCTATGACCAAGTTGCATTATGGATGATTTGTTGTTGTTTTGACCAGTGTTGACTTTCTGATTAGGGTTGTTGACTGCTGCAGAAAAATTACAGATTTGACAGGTTTGCTTTGACTATCATTTGGCAAGTCAATTTGACTTTTGTACTCTCTCTATCTCTGATGAACATTTGATATAAAAATAACAAGAATTGATCAAAAGGTTTTCCCCATATTGAGGTTTTTCCCTAGCATCCGCTAAATATGTTGTCCTCTTGTCTTGGCTTGTCTTCTACATTTTTGTTATTCATGTTCTATCTAGATTCTACAATTGTTGTCAATGTGTTTATGATTAATGTGATTTCTATTGGGATACTAAATTGGAAATTGTCATTGGGCTGCTAAAGAACATTGAAGTACTTGTGCTAAGCATAGAACATACCATTGTTAACTAAAATTAACATCTTCACTATGAGGCCTTGCCCAAGGCAAGGAAGATGGTTTATGGAATGCATTAGGTTCAAGTAAATCATGATGGGGTTTGTCCAGGATGTACAAGTGGAAATAAGTCGAGGGGACCATTCCCTTCAAGCATGAACAGGACCAGTGATATTCCACAACTCATACATTCTGACCTATGTGGACCCTTTCCAGTGACATCTCTTGGTGGCTACATATACTACATGATCTTTATGGATGCCTTGTCTCGTAAGACATGGATATTCTTCTTGAAGCACAAGGACCAGGCATTTGATATATTCAAGGACTTCAAGGCGCTGATAGAAAACCAAACAAGGAAGAGAATCAAGGTCTCTAGGTATAATAATGGTGGAGAATTCATTTCAAATGATTTCATTGAATTTTGTAAGAAAGAAGGAATCAAGAAGGAGACCATTGTGCCTTATAACCCCAAACAAAATGGACTAGTTGAAAGAAAGAACAGGACCATGATGGAATCTTCCCAAGCTATGTTGCATGATCAAAAGTTGCAAATGTTTCTATGGGGAGAAGCTCCTAACACAACAATCTATGTTCCAAATAGGACTCCTCATCAAGCCTTGGGTGATAGGACTCTCGAAGAAGTTTTCACAGGTGTAAATCCCGATGTTGGTCATTTGAGGATCTTTGGCTGCCCTGTCTACTTTCATGTGCCGAAGGACAAAAGGAACAAGTTGCAAGCTTCTTGAAAGAAAGGTACGTTTGTTGGTTACTGTGAGAATTCTAAAGCTTATAGAATATGTCCATGGTCAAAGGAAAATAGATTTTAGCAAGGATGTGACATTTGATGAAGATGTTGCTCTTGGGAAAGAAATGGACTCTCCTCCCCATGTCAATGTTGAGAAGAAGGATGATGCCATGGATATTCTAGAAGAACCTTCTATGCATGGGTTTAAGTCTGACACTATCGATGATCCCTTGGAACCCATGGACCCTTTGGATCCCCCTCTGTGTGATCCTCCTTCCAAGAAAAGACCATTGTGGCTTCAAGATACCTTACAAGATGTTGAGAGACATGTTGCTCCTAGAGAAATCTTCAGGGAAAGCAAAAAGCCATGTCGTTATCACAGATATGTTGTGGCTAAGAGCAACATCATACAGGATGAACCGCACACCTTTGAAGAAGCAATGAAAGAACAAGTATGGAAAGATGTTGTGGCTTAAAAATATGAATCTATCATGAAGAACAATGTGTAGGAAGTGGTTTCGAGACCCAAAGAGAAGTTCGTTGTGACTTCTAAATGGTTGTACAAGATCAAGCAAGGAGCAGATGGAAGTATCGAGAAATATAAGGCAAGGTTCAGGTCTAGAGGTTTCTCCCAGAAAGAAGGAGAAGATTATGATGACATTTTTGCCCCAATTATCTGTTACACCACCATTTGATCTATTGTGGATCTTGTTGTTAGCCAAGGCTAGACTCTTCACCAAATGGATGTGAAGATCACATTTCTACATGGCACTCTCCAGGAAGAAGTATATGTTGAGCCGCCACAGGGCTTTGAAGTACATGACAAGAAGACTCATGTGTGTAAGTTGAAGAAATCACTCTACGGATTGAAGCAAGCCCCCAGGGCTTGGTATGTCTGCATTGATAGCTACATGATGAAGTTGGGATTCACAGGTACCAATGTCGACCTGAACCTCTACTTCAAAGTTGTCCAAGGTATGCCTCTGATTTCAGTATTATATGTTAATGATTTATTATTGACATGTGGGGAGCCTCTTATTCTCGAGTGTAAAAGGGAGTTGGCCTCTGAATTTGAGATGAAATACCTTAGATTGACACACTACTACCTAGGCTTATAGGTGTGGTAGACACTTGGTGAGATTTTCCATTTCATAAGGGAAATATGTTGTAAAACTAAAGGGGGGAATTTGGTAAAGTAGAATGTAAGTTCATGGCCACACGAATGGAGATGAACTTCAAGAAGTTATGTGGAGAAGTTGCAGGACCTGACTTGGCGAATCCCTCTGACAATTGATCGGGGCATTGATGTTCCTAGTGAACACTCCATCAAACATGCGTATTGCAGTTAACACTTTGAGTCAATTTATGATCAAGCCTCTACATGTACACCAGGTTATTGCTAAGCATGTGTTGGGATACTTACATGCGACGATTAATCTTGGTCTAAGATATATTGTCAAAGATGTGAAACTTCATGGATACATAGATGTTGATTAGGTCGGAAATGTTATTGACAAGAAGAGAACATCAGGGTGTTGTTTTAGCCTTGGTTCTGTCATGATATCTTGGATGAGTAGGAAGAAAAAGTTTGTTTCTCTTAGCACGACTGAGGATGAGTACATTGTTGCTAGCATGGTTTGTTGTGAGGTAGTATGGTTGAGGAAGCTCTTTGAAAAGTTGTTTGAGTAGGTTCTAGTTACAACAGTGATATATTGCGATACCAAGAGTGGGATCTTACTTTTTAAGAATCTCGTGTTCCATGACATTGAGATTAGATACCATTATATTTGGGATATGGTGTAGAGAGGAGCCGTAAGACTCCATCACATTCTGGCTAATGAGAAGATAGCTGACATACTTACCAAGGCTTTGTTGAAAGGGAATTTCTTGGTCTTCAGAGAGCAGCTTGGACTGATGGATGTGACCCTCCCGGGCAAGGGTCATGGATGATCGAGAACACTGAGCTATGCTTTTTCCCCTAATTTGAGCTCCCAGGGAGGTAATTGAGTCATAGAGCTCTTGGAGTTGAGGGATATCTGGACAATAGGTGTGTGTGATCCTTGTCTTTTATGACAAGTCAGGTATCTCCCCCTATGAGGTTTAGCAAAGGATACCCCAGTTGGCATCCTACACACAAGTTGGGCTTGTTGGGATTGCTACCCATCTGGCCAATGGATGAGGTAACCTATGTGTGTGATCCTTACCATTGGTAAGTCAGGTATCTCCCTAAGGTTGAGGCTGTAGGTTATCTACCACTTGGCTCTTGAGGGTCAAGGTATGAAGATAAGTGGATGATGGAATGGATGTGATCATTACCTCTCACAGTAAGTTGTATCTCACCTATCATCATTGGATAATGGGATGGTTGTAATCCTTACCTCACATGGTAAGTTGTATCTCGCCTATCATCATTGGATAATGGGATGGTTGTGATCCTTACCTCACATGATAAGTTGTATCTCACCCATTGTTATTGGATATAGGTTGGTAGATTGATCTTCCCTATGATGATTCTTCTTCTTTAGATTCGAGAGTGTTCCATAGATGAGCAGACATGAGAAGAGATGAATAGGGACGAGATATGATATGATGCAACGATGATGATGACAATACATTTGAGATGAGATTTATGATGCAGTCGAAAATTCCTCCCTAGTTGAGAGGGAGTGTCAAAATTTGGAAGCTTAGGGACAAATTCCCTCCTTTTGGAAGCCCTCCTCACCCTTTGGGGACCATTTTAGCCCTTGGAAGAATTTAATTTGCTCAAGGAAAAATATTATTTTTAACATGAAACCCACAACTTCAAAAAAGTACAAATCGACTTGGGCAAGGAAATTCAACCTCCTCAACCGCATATAAATAAACCACACATGATATCATTTGGAGGCATCATCAACACATCACATATTCTCTTTATTGGTTTGTACAACTCTGAAATTGCAAGGTCGAGTTCACATGTGCAAGGAGAGAGAAGCATTTGTATTTTGACCAACGTTGACTTTCTCTTTGAGACAGTTTTGACAAGCATTGGCCAAGGAGGAATTGACTTCATTTGACTTGAATTTTGACCTGTTTTGGGAGGCTGAGTTGACTAGGTTTTAGAACGAATTTTTTGGGCATGTTGACTGACTTTGAACACAAATCAATTAGGCTTTGACCACAGACCCTTCTCTCTCATTTGACTGAGGTTTTGAGGCTACTTTGATAGGGTTTGACTGAAGGAAGAAGGTCACATACTTTTACTGGTTACCAAGTTCTTTGAAGGTTGATTTAACTGTTGACCATTCACTGGTTAGGACTACTTTTACTATTGTTGACTTTGACCAAAATTTGCAAATTTGACATTTTGGGCTCATCTTTGACTGGATATTGGATACTTGGTTTGGATAGTCAAGGCTTTGACCTTTGACTCATTGTTGATGTACTTGGACATTGTATCTCTTTGTTGAACATTTGATGACAATATAATAGAAGAAGAATTTGGAAAGGGTTTTCTCCCTTGTGGGGTTTTTCCCTGCTCTTTGACCAAATCTTGTGTTTGTATTGTTCTTGGTTGTCTTCTATTATGCATTTGGTTTACTGTTCAATCTATAATTGCTTATTGTTGCTAGATGATTGAAATCATATTAGATAATTGAATGTGAATTGAAGAATTGTAATGTGTGATTGTTACAACATAGAATATTGGAAAATTAACACCAAGTGCCAAGTTAGCCCTCCAAATTATGTCATTTTTTTGTCACCCAATCTGTTTAGACATGCCTGTCTTTAGAAGTTGTCACAGAGATAGAAAGCCTCATAAACCTAGCATAACTTCAAAAATTCAATGCCATAAATAACTCAAACATCACAAGAATGTAGTGCTACAAAATATCAGATAGGATAGAAGTACAGTGCCATAACCAACTCACATGCCACAACGAGATAGGTGTTATATGAAGCTCACATCATTACAGGAAAAGGTGCCACAGGAACTTGCATCATCACAAAGAAATATAGCCTCAAAAAAATCATATGTATGCTTCAAAGAATCTCGCACTTTTGCCTAAGGAATGTCGTCCTTCTTGCCTCATCAAATCATCGAAGGGTGTATTTGATGGAGACAAATTGGCTCTACTTATGGTTGTTTGTTCATGCAAGGGACATGACTGCTGGGCAAGTTGACTTGTCTTTTTGAGGGCCGACTTGGTCTACTTCGACACAACAAATAAATAAATCAAGTCTCTTTCTTTTAAATGTCCATATGGAACATGACAAAAATAATTTTTTTTACTGAAATAAATTATTTTTTATCTTTTTACAACATCATACATTATGAAGACCAAACATAGATATAATTTCAACAAGTTGCGGTTCTCATTTGAGGGCCAAGTTTTGTCCCTATGAAGTTCAAGTTTAGTGTTGAGTATCATTGTTTGAAGGAAAAGTTTCGCGTGATGGGTTTTGATATTTGAAGATCCAATTTAGGTTGATTTGAAGGCCATGTTCAAGCATCATTTCAAGTCCAAGTTTTGGTGTATTGATATCTGAGTTTGGGTTGGAGCATACAATTATTGTGAGTTGGTGTTTACTAAGGATTGGGGTACTCATCTTCTTGACAAGTTGAAGCCCAAAATTTTTGTAAGTTGGTGCATACAAACAATTGATTTCCTCACAAAATATTTTAATAAACTAAAGATTGTTTTCAAGCATTTCTTCTTCAACTTTTGATTTTCACCTTATCTTTGTGTTCATACATTGTGGATGATTGGTTATGTGATCTGAATTCAATGTTAAGATTAACTAAGTGAAAATTTGTCAAAAGTAACGAAATATAAATTCACCCCCCTCTTACTATTTCCAACAAACATTGCATCTTAAAAATGATAAGAAACCAATAATTGCAATCCTCTTCAAGGGGGATGTTGGAATCACGATTGCCATTACAGAAAAACCCGCAAGTGTTAGTAAACAGACGCATCGCTAGAGTTAACGGGTCCATGCAAGGAGGTTAAGAACATGTCAGGAAACACACGAGGAGCGTGTTGGAAAATGTAACTATGTTCAGTCTTCAATAATGTACTTGAGTCATTATGTAATGTACTTCTCAAAAGAATAAAGAAAAAAATTATTATTATTATTATTATTATTATTATTATTATTATGACTTATTAAAGCATGGGTTTCATGCATGGGTCACCATGTTTTAGGTCAAAGTCCCCATTGAGGACTTCTAGAATTTATTCCGAGTCTATAGAGTTATTGTAGATTTAAAGAGACCCTTCTTGGGCTTTTGAATCATCTAAAAAGGTTAAGTAATGAGTCAAATATGAATTATGTAACCTCCACACCATGTCAACCTAAGAGAAGATCAAGTTGGCCTAAGGACCCTATTCGACCCCACAAGAAGCCTATAAAAGGAAGGTCGTCGAATTCATTTGGAGCATCATTCTCTCATCAAGTTCGAACTCTCTTGTTGTTGGGTAGAAGTGTGAAGTTCTCTTGTAGCTGGGAAAAGGTGCGAAGTCTGTAGTTGGGAAGTCGAAGTGAATGCGAGTTTGGGGAAGTCTGAGGAGACAAAGAAAACCAAAATTTTGGTGTCTCTCTCTCTCTATTTCGTGCCCTAGATTAGGAGATCGAAGTCTTCCAAGTTTCACTGTTGTCAGAAGTTGTTAGTTGTCGTAAGTTGTTGCATAGTCAAATTTGTTGGGAAGAGGTCGAAACTATGGAAGGCTTACATGGTGTGGATGGAAGGTCTAGTCTTGGTCTAGGGTGAAGGGTCTCAAAGAATACTATTGAAAGGAGGAATTATCTTGACTGGGTTTTCCCCTCGAGGGGGGTTTTGCCCTGGCATGTGCCTACATCTAGTGTTTATTGTTTTATGTGTTGTTGCTTTTGGTAATTGCTTGATGAACAAAACAAAGAAAATATAAGAATCGTAATAATAAGAAACATCACAAGTAATTATCAAGAACAAGAAAAATATTTACTCTTTCTGATTTTCCAACATGGTATCAGAGCTTTGGTGAAGAAGGAAGAAAAAGGCAGTCTCGAGCATTTGATCATTCATAGGTACTATCTCAGGAAAGGAGTCTATTATATTCAAGGAAGATGTCCAACTCAATCAATGGTGAGAACAAACTTGAAGGAGCATCTAACTTTAGATCCTGGAAGAAGAGGATTGACATAATCCTCGAGAAGAACAAGTTGTTGGACTTGGTAAAAGAAAATGTAAAGAAGCCTACAAAAGTAGCCAGTGATGCTGACAAAGCAAAATACATGGAATTGGAATTGGTGGCCATGACTCTGATGGTAGAAGGGATAAATGATAATCTTGTCCCATTCATAGCTAACATTGATCATGCTTAGGATATGTATGAAGCCTTGTCGAAGTTGTTTACTATTAGGAATATTGGGATGACTAAAGAAGATGTTGTGGCAACCTTCTCTGTGAAGATAAGTATTTCATGTCTTTTCAGTTTTGGGTTCATGTACTCATTCAGTTTTGATTATATTGAATATTAATCACATTTCTCCCTCTATTGTCTTGATTAAGGAAAATATTTGCAAGGAGAATCTCTCAAGACAAGGTTAGTGGAGAAAAAAAGGTATGCTTTGAATACATTGATTGAAAGGATTATTCATTTGATGATCTATTACTTTGTTATGACTAAATGAATTGAATCTTAGTGATTCTTGTTTAGGTGATTCATTTCTTGATAAATCTACCCACCCCACTCTTAATTGTTTTGGTAGACCCTAGACAGGTTTTGGAAAACCCTAACCGAAGGGTATGCTAATGTGAATGTCTAAAACCCTAAATTGTTTAGGGATGTTGTGAAATGCTAGTTGAAGTTTTATTGATGATGTCTTGTTTGGGATTTTGGTATGATCAGGAAATCCTAACTTGTTAGGGTTGAGTGATAAGGTCTAAAATCCTAAGACCCTTTGAAGTTTTGGTAATGTAGGGTTTGCTATGTTTCTACATTGGAACCCTAACTCATTAGGGTTTGGTGGACTGTGTGAGCAAGACCCTTATATTGTCTTAGAATTGATTTACTTGGTATGTGTATGTTTGTCAGATCAAACCCCGAGTGTAATCAAGATGGTTGTGTGTCTAACTCTTTTTTGTATTTGTGAAGCTCAGTTTGACTAACACATGATGTGAAATATATTTGCATGATGATGAAATCTAGGCATATATATAGAGATGTCCTTTTTGTTGAAGAAAGTGTAACTAGGTTCGGTCTTCATGACATTGTAATTATGATTTTTGTAAAATGAATTTATTATTCCTTGTTGCATGGATTTCATGTGCAAGAGTTCTATTTATTTAGTGGCTCCCATTGAGAGCATTAGGATGTCAAAGAGTCAATGCCATGTGTTATGTAAACAAGTCTAGAACAACCCTCCAAGACAAGCATAGTCCTCCTGAAGACATCCACAAGCGAAACGATGTAAATCTCGGACATGTCGGCCCACAAACGAATTAAAAGGACAGTCATGTCAGCGTAATTAAAGACAAAACGGTTCACACTTATGTCAACTTATTTATGGAGGCATAACCACTATATATACCCCGTTGAACTTCGCAAAAGAGAGAAACAAAAATCTCTGATATTTTGATCCTGCAACTTCAGAGGAGGAGCAGAGATATCTTCGCATACATCTTTGAAGTCTCGATCAAGCACAATGGTATAGGGTCTCGGATGAGGTGTTGGAACACAAGTCTCTGCAAAATTCGGGTATAATTACAATAAGTAATTACAGTGTGATATTCTTGGTGGTAGCACTCTCAACTATGAAGTTCTCAATGCAAGAAGAGAATCATATTCACGTTCTTGGCATAGTTATGATAATGAGGATCTCAGTGATACACTCAGCATGCTCTCTAAACAAGTTATAGCCTCCATATAGTTGTGATAAGAAGAAGCTCGATGATCCCACAGTGATGCATTCTCATACTAAACAAAATCATGATTTCGGTAATGTAGTGTTCATGATCTCGGTCATAATGAGGACAAGATCATGATCTCAGTGCAACTCCCACGCAGTATAGAAGCCTTGTTGACATGGTGAAGATCTCATGTAAGAGTGCAACAATGATCTAAATGAAGGCGCAGTTATGGTGCAACAATGATGACGATCTCAGCAATGACAAAGAAGAGGATTGGTGTCTTGGTCTTGGAGTGGCATAGTAGGTCAAGGGTCATGATCTTGGTATTCGTCAATTGGAATCTCTATAAGAAGAATCTTGTGCAGTTTTTCCTCTCCAAGAGGGAGAGGTTTTGGCCCTGACAGAAAGCCAACAACATGTGTTCTTGTCTCTTTGTTTTTTATAACTATTTGATGAAAATAAGAAGACACACTCTAATAAGAACAAGTGAAGATTGTGCTAAGAGGAAAATTTAAAATACCTCACAAGTACTTATCATGCTAGAAGAATCACAATAACTCTAATTTCCCTATATTCTTCAACACTTTTGAAGTCCTAGGTTGGTCTAGGTCAAATGTATTTATGGTATTGGACATATGATATGCTTATGTTTCGTTATGAATTCCTAGACATGTGTACTGACCTAGTTATTGATGGTCATGAGTTTTAGGATTTAATGAAAGTCCTTGTCAGAGATTCTAGGATGATGATATTTGGAAATCTGAGGTTTTGGAGTTAAACCTTAGTCGAAGTAGAAATATATGATATATGATGACTATATGATAATTTGAGATTTGTTAAAGATTGTTGAAATTTGAATTTTTGGTTGAGTTTGATGATTGCTCAGAAATCTAGGGTTTGCAAACTAACCCTAGTAGTAGTTGGTCACAGTAGTGACTGATTGATGGTTGATTGAAAATCTAGGGGTTTGAAACTAACCCTAGTGGAAGCTATTCAGGTTAATGACTAAGCTGTGATTGACTTTGATTGATTCTTTTGTATGAAATCTAGGATTTGTATGAATCCCTAGTGAGAAGTCTAACATGTGTATTTTGAAAGGTTGTTAGATACCTTATAGATCTATATTTGTCTGAATTATTTCTAGGGTTTGTTATATGTTGTAAGGTATGTCATACGTTTGGAAGACACATTGAAACCCTAGATGCAATAAATGTTGTTATGGAGCCTAGGGTGTATGACAAAGTCCCTAGCAAGAAGTTGAAGAGTATATATCTCTTGTTTACAATTAAGTTTGGGTATTTGATATGTATAAATATGAAATGCTTATGTGATTTTGATATGGCTAACTTCATGCTTCTAGATTTGGTTGTACTTGCTATCTAAGTTGTGTAGGTACACAATCTTCAACTTGGTGAAGATGCTCTATGTAACAAGCAAGTTGTGTAGGTACACAATCTTCAACTTGGTGAAGATGCTCGATGTGACAAGCAAGTTGTGCTACTACACAATCTTCAAATTAGTGAAGATACTCGATGTGACAAACATGATGGGGACAATTATAACTCTGATGAAATGGTTGGAATCCATGAAAGATTCTCCTATGTCGAAAAGAAGAAGTAGAACTCCCTAAGTTAAGAGGGAGGTCGAATGAAAGGAATCTCCCTAATGTGAGAGGATGGTTGAGAATATTCCTTATATAGGAATGATTAGATCTTCTCCCTTTAAGAGGGAGTGACAGATATGATTCTTTGCTTCATGTGTCATGACCAGGACTAATAGCCATAAGTTTTAGTGGAGGTCATGAGTAAGAGAAGGAAATTGGAGAATGCATTTTGAAGTGTTTCTAAAAGAAGAAAAGCAGGATCTGATTGAAGAATATGTTGTTGCATATGAAGTAGGATGAAATGATGGAGGAATGTTCTATCAAAGATTGGTTGATAGTCCCGCTATGGAAAGTTGAGAAGCAACATCTGTTGTCTGAAGGACCCCAGAGGTTTGTATTTGAGTATGTACATGTTAAAGTATGTTAGTGATTGAAGTTGTGTTGGTACAGGTGAATCTCTCAAAGGATTTGATAGCATGTTTGTTACCAATCAGTTTGATTGGAAGAGATTGATCATTATTGATCTGTTGGATCAAGGTCTGTTGAGGCTTTGTGAGTGAAGCAATGCCTTGGAGGACATCTGGTCGACACATTATGTTGATGTCTAGAAGTTGGAAAGATGGTGTTAATCATTGAGCTTTGTTTTGGATACACACCTGGATTTTTGGGTTGATGGTTAGCAAGTAAGCTTGAGGGTACCTAAAGGGGTTGAAAGCTTGAGTTCTTTGTAGTCCCACCTGAATATATTGCCTTAGTCAAGAATCTAGTCCTTGGCATTGCGATGCCTAAACTATTAAGTGGTTGTTTGGATAGATTGCCCTGGTCAGGAATCCAGTCCATGGTATTGCGGTGCCTAGAGTTCTTCATGGTTCATATAGTTTGAGATCTTCCACTGTATATGTACATTATGAATACCTACCTAGTTAAGAGGGAGTGTTGGAGAATGTAACTATGTCTAGTCTTCAATAATGTACTTGAGTCATTATGTAATGTACTTGTCAAAAGAATAAAGAAAAATATTTTTATTATTATTATTGTGACTTATTAAAGCATGGGTTTCATGCTTGGGTCACCATGTTTTAGGTCAAAGTCCCCATTAAGGACTTCTAGAATTTATTCCGAGTCTATAGAGTTATTGTGCATTTAAATAGACCCTTCTTGGACTTTTGAATCATGTAAAAAGGTTAAGTATTGAGTCAAATATGAATTATGTAACCTCCACACCATGTTGGCCTAAGAGAAGATCAAGTCCGCCTAAGGACCCTATTCAACCCCACAAGAAGCCTATAAACGGAAGGTCATCGTATTCATTTGGAGCATCATTCTCTCATCAAGTTCGAACTCTCTTGTTGTTGGGCAGAAGTGCGAAGTTCTCTTCTAGCTGGGAAAAGATGTGCAGTCTATTGTCGGGAAGCTGAAGTGAATACGAGTTTGGGGAAGTCTAAGGAGACAAGGAAAAACAAAAATTTGGTGTCTCTCTCTCTCTATTTCGTGCCCTAGATTGGGAGATCAAAGTCTTCCAAGTTTCACTATTGCCGGAAGTCGTCAGTTGTCGTAAGTTGTTGCATAGTCGAAGTTGCTGGGAAGAGGTCGAAATTCTGGGAGGTTGACATGGCGTGGAGGGAAGGTTTGGTCTTGGTCTAGGATGAAGAGTCTCAAAGAATACTATTGAAAGGAAGAATTATCTTGACTGAGTTTTCCCCTCGAGAGGGGGTTTTGCCCTGGCATGTGCCTACATCTAGTGTCTATTGTTTTATGTGTTATTTCTTTTGGTAATTGCTTGATGAACTAAAAATAGAAGATAGAAATAATAGTAATAATAAGAAACATCACTAGTAATTATCAAGAACAAGAAAATCTTTACTACCTTTTAGATTTTCCAACAAAGTGTTGATTTATCCAATGTCCAACAATCTCCCCCCATCACGAGCTGGATGTGATTTGAACTTGAGACCTTTGGCTTTGATACCACTTGTTGGAATCACGATTTCCATTACACCAAAATCTGCAGGTGTTAGTAAACAGACACATTGCTAAAGTTAACAAATCCACAAGAGACAGTGAAGCACATGACACGAAACACATGGAGAGTGCAGGCTTATCCAATGTCCAACAAGGGAAACCTCATTTCACAATGTACACAATGTACAAGACAATATTTGATGATTCTAAGACTAGGTCTCCTTAGTACATATATAGGAGACAAAAGGTACAATTATAATAAAATGGGACCATGAGAAGTTATAACCTCGATAACAATATAATAATAGAAATGTAATCGCTCAATATCTAAGGCCTCATGAAGTGGTTTTAAGGTTAACATGGGCCTTATATAGGGCTTAACATATGGGGTCTAAGACACACTTGAGTATTTGTCCTCTTGTCTTGGTGGTTGAAGTATAAACATCATGAAGATTGCTTAGATGAGCATCAAATTAGGGAATATAAAGCCTTGCAAGGAATGTAGGGAGGCTAATCTTAAAGAAATTGACCTATGTATTACAAAGCAGATCATATACTAAGCCAAGGGTAAGGAAATGAAACCATAACAGATTCACCCCCAAATTAAAATATTTTGTTAGCATAAAATGTATGCCAAATACATGATAACAGGTAAGAGTCCGGATAATATCTATCACAGAAAATTATATGGCTGCTTAAATGGAGCCCACAATGAACAAATGTTCAAAACCTTGCAAACTGAAGCAGTACTTGCCGTGATAACAGTAACAAGTGATACGGAGAAAAGAATGACAATTCATGTTTCGTCGAAGAATTTATTGTCAAGTTAGTGGTCAGCAAGCTGACTCAGTTTCTCCCTGTTCATAACAATACAAATAATATGCTCTGTCCAGACATGTCACGCACTAAATACTCCTAATTTTGGCAATCCTAACAAGCAGCAGTCAAAAGGAAATACATGATTTCATTGTCGCTTCCAAAATAGAGATGAAAGTGGTGTGAATGGATCCTCTGTGATGATGAGGTAGAAAAGGAAATAAGCTGTAAACAATAGCCAATTCTTTTTAAATGGAAAGCAAAGAAGAAAAGCCCTAGATGGACATGAAAAATTTCTAAGGAATACATGACATATATAGAAGTTCCTCAGATTTTAAAACGAGATTGTTGCTTCATGTTAAATTGGCTTGAAGGCTTCCCATTCATCATATTATACTAGCCCAACTGTTATATATATGACTACCAGACACTGAACCGCTTCTACACGTAAACGGACAACGGCTTTCTCAAGCAATATAAATAAGGCCTATTTCACATTGCTCATTAACTTTAGAGTAGGTGCTTATGAGATTTGGTAATTTTCCACTGTCTTACTATATTAAGGTTAAGGTCAGCTAAAGTTTGATAGCTCCAGGCGAATTTATTCCTCTCTTAAGGATCCTATATGGAAGTTAAAGAATCTACATAAGGCTACTTAAATTTGCTTTGATCTTATCGTTTTGATTTAATTTAGTCTGGAATAGTTGATCATGTTAAATCACCCTAATCCTTGCACCAAATTCTGCTGAGCCTATGGCAAAATGTCAATAACAGCGAAAAGTGTGATCTTGTAGGTAAAATTGTATCGATCTGGTACTTGACCTTCAACTCTGCAAAAGTGGGTAGTACATCATTTTAAGTGCTCAATCTACAGTTGCATCAAAGGGAAAGAAAAGGATTAGGAAGGGGGTAGGAGTTGATGCAGATAGCTGAATGAAGGAAGACTGAGGCAGGGATCAACAAAGGAGATAAGGCATTAATGGTTAACACCATAATGGTTAAGGGGCTAGTGAGTCAGCGACATGTGTCTTGAAATCGTTTAACAAAGGAGATAAGGGATTCATGGCATGTCCTATAATGGTTAAATGGGGATAGAGCTTCCAACCTTGTGGTGGGATTTGGGATGTCTCAGCTCTTGTTAAGGCATATGTTATTGGTATGTCTGGCTTGCAGGCTGTTGGATATACTCTTGGTGTTATACGGACTGCCGGAAGGTTTGATCCTGGGCCTCGCTTAGATTACTTCAAAATATTACTGATTCACCATGGTTAAAGGAAAAAAATAGAAGATGATTAAGAATTTATCCTTGCCTATGAGCTAAGAACCTAAGACAAATGAAAAAGGCCATAACTTGAGTCAACCATGAAAGCTTTTAATCTATTTCCAAGAGATCACAATTTTTTAATGACTGATTATCAGACATATCAAGTTTTCTAATGAATAATTATGAGGCATATGCTGGTACAAAAATCTTATTCAAGCTTTATGGAATGAATCCCAGAAGCAATTTCTTTTTCTCTAGGGTCACCATCCTCTAGAGTAACACCCTTTGGATCTTCAGCTACCAAAAGTGGTAACACACCATTTGTACTCCATGCATGCGCAACACGATCCCTGGCAGAGCTTCCAAGTGTGATTGCAAATAATGCATCAAAACCTCCTGCACCAGGAACACCTGCCAGAAGAACACCTTCCATATTCATGGTGATGTCTAAAATACGAGTCTGAGGTTCAGGTTCAATCTGCATAGAAAAATCATGAGAGAAAACCACCATCAACATGTATCCTTGGGTCATATTGATAAGTATTAATGGATACTGTCTAATCAATCATTGATAATAACTACTGACAAAAATGACTACAAGTATCTACATAGACATCTCTAGCAATGTTTCTTGATAAGCATTCCTATGCACTTACAACGAGGGCTAGATGACAGCTCTTTCTGTCTAATAAATCAAAGTACAAAAAAGATAGGAGCTGTTTCAAATGATAACTCATGGTGATTGCAGTGAAAGAAACAGAGTAGAGGTACATACTGGAACTCCTGCAGCTTCTCCAATCCGTCTCAAAGTACTTCTAACCTCCAACAGAGCTTGCCTTGCTCCCAACAGGGCTTTGACAACTGTTTTTTCACTAGAACCATATTTTTCATTGTCCATCCACTGCATGGAACAGTTAAGCACAACTGAGACCTCTGGATGAAATTTTTCGATAAAAGTAACAATAATATCAAATGCTTGAATAGGGAATTTCAGAGGCACAAATCTAGACCTAAGAAAAAGAAAGAAAAGGGGAGATAATGGTGAGATCTATCAGATTTTGGCACCATTTTTATTCAATAGCCTGAAGATCCCTACTCAAGGAAAATGATGGGTGGAGTTGGAACCTCCACCAGATCCAGTGATCCTGAGGCACATGGAGAAAAACAGATGGCAAGGATCCTCCTTTAGTACTGCAGCTGCCTGTTATTGATGATTTTTCTCTTTTGTTCTTTCTATGGCCTGATGGTGTACATTGCATGTTTCAAAATTTATCACAAGGGCAACAGTTTTGCACACCATTTTACTGCAACAAGTATGTAATAATTTGATGAACGATATTTTTAACCACAAAAAAGAGAAGTTTTATTAACCATATGGCAACCAATATAAATGTTTTCAAATAAGTTAAAAGCTGTTTGTGTTGTTTGTTATAGCTAAATTAATCATGCAATTGATAAAGGAAAGATCCAAACATGTGCCATGAAATCCACAGCGGGCCCCATTGTGAAAAATAAAGCCTCGACCTGTAAGTTTGCCTATTTGCATAACATAGTAGGTATTCTTAATTCTATAAATATAGCATGTGAAATTTCCTGACCATTACATTAGTGTATGGAAATTATTAATGAGCACTTGGAAAATATCACCACTTCATCTGACATGAATTTCATTGCCTGCCCAAATAAGGCATCATATCAGCTCATTTTTTTGGACACGGATATTGGGAAGGCAAGTCCTGGATTCTTGGTTGGGAACTTGGAAATCTTAAAGTTGTTATGTTTTGCTTCTGTTGTAGCATGATGTAAAGGCAGAATGATAATATCCAAATTGTTGAGAAGTCTAGGGGCAGCAAGATAGGTGATTTCTCTTACTTTGATAACTGCTTGTGATGTATTTTTTCTTATCTTAATTAGAATCTTCTTCAACTTAATTATGATTGTGTTCTTTTCATCAAACAACTACCAAACCATAAAGAACAATGAGACAAGAGGACACAAGATTTAGGCGATCAGCCAAGGCCAAAACCTCTCTAGTTGAGAGGAAAACCCACAAGAATTCTTCTCTTCTTATGGAATCTTCAATTGACAAATTCCAAGACCTATGACCTTTGACCAAGACCAAGTACCTTGATGAGCTTTCCGTCTACCAGTTCCTCAGCAACTCCTACGAATTCAACTTCCAACAAATTCTTCTGCCCAACAATTCTTCTGCAATTTCGACCCCTCTAGCAGATTCTTCTGCAACTTCGTCCAACAGATTCTACTGCAACTTCTGCCACTCCAGCAAATTCATAGCTTTGACCTAGTTGTAGCTTCATAGCTTCGATACAGCGTCACACAACTTCGATGCATCTGCACAACTTCGATGCATCTTCACAGCTTCGATGTATCTTCACAGCTTCAATGCAGCTTCAGAATTTCATCTTGCCCAATAATTGTCGAAACCCTAACACAAGAGAGAGAGAGAGAGGCCCAAAACTTCAATCTTGTTCTTCTTGTCCTTCTTTGTCCTTTTCCAACTTCTATCGTAAGGAGATCGAACTTGTTTGTGCATGTGTGTCCATATGAGGTCGAATTCCTTTTTATATATAGGCTTTTGAGGGGTACAAATTGTTATCTTTAGGCCGACTTGTCCCTTCATGTAGGCCAACTTGATCTTTGCGCCGGTCTTGGAGGGTCTTTTGACTCAAACTTTGACTCAAATAATTTTTCTTTACAATATGTAACATGCCCAAGAAGGGTTTTTCATACATGACAATGACTCAATTGACATGTAGATTAAATAACAAGCCTTAGAAGCCCTCAATGGGAGCTTGACCTATAAAATAAATTTCTTTTGAGCATAAAACCCATGCCTCAAGGACAATAATAATAAATATATTTCTCTTTACATCAAGTACATAAAATCATGATTACATATGTCATTATGAAGACTGAACCTAGTTACATATTTCAACACTCCCTCTTACCTAGGGAGGTATTCATAATCCATACAAGGTACTTGGACATTCTCAATCTGAAGAATTCTCATAAGAAGAGTCAGATTGGTAAGCTATCTGTTTAGCATCACATCAACCAGCATTGTCACATAGAAAGGCCTTGACTAACAACTCTATCTCTCCACAAGATCAGAGCACAATGCTAGAGAGAACAATGACTGATAGACACCATCATCATTGTCTCTCAAGGTACATACCCCACCTGGGTGTTCAACACGATACACACCTAGATCACTGGGTTGATGGTTAGCAAGTAAGCCTAATGGTATCTAGAGAGGTTGAAAGCTTGAGTCCATCTTAGTCCCACCCAGATAGATTTCCCTGGTCAAGAATCTAGTCTGTGGCATTGTGGTGCCTAAATTGTTGAGAGACAAATGGATAGATTGCCCTGATCGGGAATCTAGTCCATGGCATTGCAATGCCAGAGCTTCTTCGTAGATGATGTGTTTTGAGATCTTCCATGTACCTCTATGGTTATATGTAAATATGAATACCTCCCTAGTAAAGAGGGAGTGTTGAAGAATGTAACTAGGTTCGGTCTTCATAATTGTACTTGAAGTCAAAATGTAATATATTTGTCAAAAGAAAGCAAACAGAATTTTATTATTATTTTAATTGACTTGTTAAAGCATGGGTTTCATGCTTGGGTCAATTGCTATAGGTCAAGCCTTTATTATAGGCTTTAGGTATTGTAAAAGTCAATTTGGTTTGAAGACTCCTCCATCCATCAAAGTCTCCTTGTTGTCAAGGGACTCATCATCAAGTCGGCTTCACTCAATAATCTCATGTCAGCCTAATACGATGCTCATGTCGACTCATCTCAATATGGAAACAACAATATATAGGAGTATGACCTTTGCTCAAATCTCAAAACAGAAACTCGACAATTTCAGAGATAAAATTCAGTCCTACCACAAGGGAAGTTCAGATAAGAATTTCAGAGACAAGTGTTTCGACGATTTGACAATGAAGGAGCTCAGATTGGTTGTTGAGATGATGTATGGATAAACTTCAGTGCTATCACAGTAAATAGAGTTCGGTGCTATCACAGTTTCAGAGCTCTCAAGTGAATACATTTCGGTGCTATCTCAATGGATAAACTTCGGTGCTATTACAATGAATACATTTCAGTGCTAATACAATGACTACATTTCAGTACTATTACAGTGAATAAATTTCGGAGTTATCTCAATGAGTAAATTCGGTGTTACCATAGTAAAGACGGTTCGGTCCTATCACAGTGAAGAAGTTCAACGATTGGTGCTATTGCAGAGATACAAGTTCGGTATCATTGTAAGGGATGAAGTGTGAAGAAAGTTGACTACTACAGGAGCAAAGAATAGACTACCAAAGAAACGAAATATGACATGACAAGGTTGACTTGACGGATGGAGGCAGTCTTGAATCTAAGTTGTGAGTGTCTTGGTCATCTCATCTTATTTTGAATCTACTGGAAGAAGATTTTTGACCATATTTTCACCTATAGGGGGGTTGTTCCCTGGTAGTGTGCCTACACCTTGTGTTCTGTTTTTATTTTGTTGCTTGCATTAGTCTCGATGACAATAAAGGATAATTCGAAAGAACAAATAATAATAATGAAAAACATCACAAGTTAATGTCAAGGTAAGAGAAATCGTTTAACTACTTCACTTTGGATTTCTCAACAATCTGGTTAACATGTTGTTTTACTACCTGGAAAGATGTTACAGGGGTACATGATGACAGTTGAGACAAGTTCAACTGTGTGGATATTAAGGGAAAGCTCAACATCTGGTACCTGACATCCCTGAAGATCAAGATGTGCTCATCTTTGGATTGGAAGGTAGCAATGTGAAAGGATAACCTGAAGGTCTAGAAGGAAGATCCCTTTCATGAGGAAGCTATGGTCAGCTTGAAGTTTGGGAAGGTTCAATAGAATGCCTTCATTGATAAAGTCGAGACCGAAAGTAATGTGTAAGATGGATGACCTGAAACCCGTTGTGAGAATATGGCTTCACAATCCATGAAAGGAAGCAAGCTATGTGCAATGAGATGCGAAGGAAAGAGGGAGCCATGCAAGCTATAAAGAACTGATAGTTGGTTCTTATATGAAAGGCAAGGAAGTCAAGGAATCTCCTCTAGATTTGGAAGGCAGTAAAAGGAGTCTCCTTGAATAGGAGCAGGATCTATTCTCTGATTAAAAGGAGAATAGCGATATCCTCCCTGATTGAGAGGGAGCTTGGATGGACACTGATTCTCCCTGTGTCATGTACTAGACCAGGAGTAACAGCCGTAAGTCTAATGCATGCATCACAGATAGGGAGAATGGTGACTTCTTTG
The DNA here is from genome assembly GCA_000404065.3 of Pinus taeda. Taxonomy (NCBI): domain Eukaryota; kingdom Viridiplantae; phylum Streptophyta; class Pinopsida; order Pinales; family Pinaceae; genus Pinus; species Pinus taeda. The sequence continues at coordinate 64,040 of APFE030916668.1, read as the reverse complement.
GTTCTCCTTATGTCAAGTGCTATGATGGATTCAGACTAATGTCCTAAGTGAAGTACATGGACATGGATAAGGAGAATGTTGGATTCGATAAGCATCTTGGACAGAGATTTTTTGAGTCATTAATGTGATGGATAAGGATGAAGATCCTAACTCACATGGACTTGGATAAGAATGGTCCAGTGGTAGCATTACTCTAGGTATCCTAGGTGGAGTACATACCATGATGAGGCGGTATGGTGTCCTATGAAATACCTCCCAACATTATGCTCTAATCTTGTGAGAGATAGAGTGTACCCATCAAGGCCTTGGATGATGTGACAATGCTTGCTATGATGAGTGATGCTTATCAATCTAGACCTCTTCTTATAAAAAACTTTTCAAATGGAGTATTGTCCTTGTACCAATTCGACAATTATGAATACCTCCCTAGTTAAAAGGGAGTGTTGGAAGTTGTAACTAGTTTCAGTCTTCGTAATTGTTATTTGTCTCATGTCATGATGTAATTTTTATGTATTAAAGAAAATTATTTTGTAAAGCATGGGTTTCATGCTTTTTGTCATTTGGTCAATAGGTCAAGCATCTATTGTATGCGTTTAGGTTCTTGTCGAGTGTCACAGTCATTGTCACGTTGGAAAAGTCCCTATTGGGCATTTGTATCAAAGAAAGAAAATATATTTATAATTGTAAGTGTCTAGTATTGCTCCCAAGAACAAATCAACTAGCCAGATTGAAGTCAATATAGAGAAAGGTTATGGACCCACTTGGAAGGCCATATATAAAGATGGAATTCGTCCTCCGTTGAGATTCAAGCAAGCTTGTATATCTTGATGTCTATTCTGCGGTTTGGAGAAGGAAAAAAAGGATACGCAAAAGGGATAAAAAGTCCAGCAAAGAAGGAGAAAGCTTGGATCCCTGTTAGAGATAATTAGAAGTACATTCTATTGGAGAGACATTTACCTCACTATCCTTGAAGAATGTCTGGTTGGTCGATTTTTGTCTTAGAGAAGAGAAAGAGGTCTTTTTTGGTCTTGGAAGTCTCCTTTGAAGTTGATAAGAAGAGTTTTTATAGGTTTTCCCCTTGGAGGGGTTTTGCCCTGGCGTGGAGCCTATATCTTAGGTTCATGTGATCTTTATTTGTTTTTGGCATTTATTTAATGATGATGAACATAATCATAATTATGAAAGAAAAACACCAATATCACAAGGTAAATGTCATGAAAGGAAAACATTAAATTCAAGAAGCTGCCCTAATTCGTTTTTCCAACATAGCAAATGTATATAAACCATTCGTATTGTGATTCTTTCATGTTACAGATTTGTAGTTTATCTCATCAATGAACTTGTGAGGTGAGCTCTTTTAGAATTTATCATAACTGTCCTGCAAAGGATTCTTCAAGGATTCCTTTTATGAGGCAATAGATAAGGAGCAGATCACAGACCTATTTAATTTCTTATGAAATCAACCTTGATACAAGTCTCCTCTACCAAGCATATTGGCAAAGATATTTGTTAATCATTTCCTCATGCTTAGATTTTCAAGAATGTTACCAAAATAAATCCTTTAAATTAAATCATTGTAGGTTATGATGCATACCTTTTGTTCCAAGTAATAAATCATAGACTTATGACTTCGTTGGTCTTTTTATAGATCTATATTACCACGTCACAAGATCATGCTAGCTTGGTAGCCAAAAGAGGTCTCCAAAACTTCAACTTTGCTATTATGCTAAAGCATTTAGTCCTTCTTAGACAATATGTGTTGTATCTAATATCAATTTTAGAAGCCATATCAGATCTTCAAGAGGAACTTATGCACAAAGGATGATTTTGTTGGCTTATATTCAAACAAAGATGTTTTCAAAACATATTTGGGCTGCAAGGTGACATACTCAGCTCCTCAAGGAATTCAGGGACTCGGCTTCTTTAATTGTTGTAACAATTGTCCTTCTTCAATATCACATGATTCAAATACTTTACAAGTACAACCCTTTTCTTCCAACTATATGAGGCTTCTTTGTCACTGAGGCCTTTCGGCCTTCAAAGATGGGACAAAGACCATCTTTGAATTATACTAGACCTGTCTCCTAGTCCTAATGAGCTTCGGTCTATCTGAAATAGGCCTGAAGGCCTTCTTGGCTCACTGAGACAGACTCTGTGTCCTCCTCGTCCTACTAAATTAATCTGAGGCGTTTCGGCCTATCTTCAACTCAGACTTTGGCCTTTTTCAAAAATGCTTCGACTTTCGAATGTTATCACGACCTTAATCTTAAAAAGATCTTTGATATATATATATATATATATATATATATATATATATATATATATATATTATATATATATATTTCTTGCAAATGTATATGGAACTAAGGCTCCTTTGCTCTACAATAGACCCTTGAACTTCTTGTTGGAAAAGTAGATTAGGGCAACATTTAATTTAACTTTTCCTTACATGACAGTTATTTGTGACATTATGTTCTTCCTCTTGATTATGCTTATGTTCTTATCATCAAATAAATGCCAAAACAATGAAGATCACAGCCATCCAAAGTTGAACACAAGATATAGGCTCCAAGCCAAGGCAAAACCCCTCTAACGGGAAAACCCAGAAAGAACTTCTCTTCTTATAGAATCAATTCAAAGGAGACTTCCAAGGCCAAACACCTAGACCAGGACCACCACCAAGACCCAAGCTAGCCAGCCAACCTTCCTCCTGCCAAACAAGACAAGGCTCTTCCAAGGATAACGAAGCAATATTCCTTCAAGATAATGGCTCTTCTAGCCTTCCGTCTTTACTCAAACAATCTATGACTTTCTCTGCAATTTCAAACCTCTAGAAATCCTAGGGTACTCGCACATGTGGACAATAGAGGACAGATTTCAGACTTTTGAATTCTTCTAGGGCTTCTTCCTTCCTTCGCTAGCCTTCTCCTTTCTTTTCTAGGACTTTCGCACTCCTTTCCAATTGCAGATCAAACCTAAAGATGTATACTCGATTGTGTGTCGAAGGAGGTCGAAGTTCGTCTTTTATATAGCTTCCCAAGAAGCTCCATTAGCCCTCTCTAGGTCGGACTTTCCTTGGTTGGCTGACATGGTCTTCACTCTTGAGAGCCTTCTAAACATTTCTAAATTCAAAATAAATTTATTTTTCTTGATACAAGTGCCCAAGAGGCTCTTTTACAATATGCTAATGATTCTTTGACTCATGGAAAACCCTAGAAGAATTCAATGGATGCTTGACCTAATGACAAATGACTTGAGCATGATCCCATGCTTTACATAAATAATTTTTCTTTTGATCTTTACATCATTACATGAGTCAAACGACAATTATGAACGCTAAAACTAGTTACATTCTTCAACACTTCTTACAAGCTTAATAATGGATGAACCTTCGGCCTACCTGAGGGCACTTCATCCTTCTGAAATTTAACTAGGGCTTCAACCCTTTACAACTGTTGCTCAGATACAAAACAGACTCTTCTTTCAAGACATGTATCATAGGTCACATACAAGGACACAAACATAGGGCAGATCAATGATTTTAGTCCTTTTTACAATCAAAATGGAACAAGGACTTCTATGGTTGATGATAGAATAAGCCCTAGAGCATAACTTGAAGTACACTACTTCTTTTAAGGTTGCTCCTTTTCTTCTTCAAGCTTGTTCATAACTTCATATATCATTGCTATGATACCATGTTGATTTTTCAAGGATATTCTAAACTGATAATTACTTCTTATAATTTCTTAATTTAATCTTTCTTTCCTTCACATTCATCATAAAGCAAGTACACAGAAATTCTTCAACAATAATCAGTAGGATCATAAAGAGACAGCCAAAGAAGAGACAAGATATTTTACCCTAGGAAAACCCACATGGGGAAAAATCCTTATAATATTCCAAATAGAAATTTTACAAAGATAATCAACAACATGCACAGAAATAACACAATAAATTTCAGCAAACACCAATGAATAGAAAAATGCTCCTGAACACCCAAAATGGCCAATTTTATTATAAATAAATTGTTGGAGCACTAATCCAAAATGGATTTTGGATAGACTCCTAAGTCTAAATGTTCCTCACTGAGGAAAATGAAAGTCCAAGGAAGTTCTTGGAAATAGCCCCATGGAGGAGATCTTTTCATTCTGAATCTGCTTCAATTTGAATGGGCTAAAATGGACTTAGGATACAGAAGTTATCGCAGAAAGAAGTTGCCCTTTGTTCTTTGGAAAAAGAGGCAAAATCCCCTAAAAATGGCCTAAAAGGCCTTATATGGGAAATTGCATCGGAAAAAGGCAAAAGAGGTGGACTTAAAGGGGCGGAAGGACCCCTGATCGGCAATCTCCGACTCATCGCATCAAAAGCAGGCATGTACGCGATATCGAGACCCCGGACTTGGTGATTGCGATTATGCGATATGCCGATTGCCGATGATCAGATTGGCGGATCGGCATCGGCAATGGACAAAACCCCCGGGCCATTAGGAATGCGACATGCGATAGCGATCACGACATGCAATCTCAGTCGTCGAATCGGGAAAGGAATGGAAAGCCAGGATTAAATCGACAATCCCCGATAGCAGGCCTATACGAATTGCGATTGCGATAAGCGATAAGGGTCGGACCCGATGGAATTATAAGCCCGATTGCATAAAATTTGAAATCCAGGATTTTCGGATTTTCTATGTATTAGTGCATTTCCGCTATAAAACCGAAATACAAAGGAAAATGCCTAAAAGCGATAAAGCCGGACCCGAAGGGGAATTATAGGTGCAATTCATAAAATTTGAGTTCCGTAAAGGCGGAATTTCGGGTGGGCCTTAGGCAGAAAGCAATATTGGGTTGGCTCCGCCCGATCCCACACACTGGTCGACACGTGGCTGGCAGAGGAGAGAGGAAAACCACCTTTTCGGGTCGGTAACCTCCGTACCCTTAAGCCACCCAAAATCGCATATTGACTGTTGGATCGGGGATCCTGTAGATCGACGGTGGGGCTTGCGATAGCCGCCAAAGGTGGACCCGATGTGATATTAGGGCGATTTCAATATAATTTTAAGTCTGATAAAAAGGATTTTGTTGGGTTTTTGAATGTTTTCCCGTGTATTTGGGATCTCACCCAATACGTTAATGCGATGCGATCGCCTAGTAGCGGACCCAATAGGGATTTTTGGGGTGATTGAATGGGATTTCAAGTCTGAAAATCACGCCCGATAGTGCATTTTGCAGAACATTCTCTGTGTAATGGGATTTTCTCAATTTTTGTGTTTTTTGCCTATGAGAAGGCCCCAAAACCTCTGTAACCGCTCCTGATCTTCATGCCACGCTGCAAGTGGGCGTTTTTACAGGCAATGATGCATTTTGAAGCCACAGAGCTAGATGGCCAGTCAAACTGAGAAGGAGCAAGGAAGTCGCAGAGGCGCAGAGAGATGATGATATGCAGAGAAATGGCTGGGGTAGCCGAAAAGCCGAAAAAGTACCTCAAAGGAGGCAGAGAGCTCAATTGAGAGAAGGCAGAAGCAAGGGAGCGAAAAGCTAATGCACAAAGCAGCTGAGGGAGTTTTTGGAGTCACTTGGAGGTCAAGTGAAAAGCCAGAGACCTAAAAGTTGCAGAAAGCAAAAGCCAGAGCCAAAGAAGCCAGAGCCAAAGAGCCAGAGCCAGAGCCAGAGCCAGAGCCAGACCTAGAGCCAAGAGCCAGAGCCACGAGCCAGAGCCAGAGCCAGAGCCAAGACCTAGAGCCACGAGCCAGAGCCAAGAGCCAGAGCCAGAGCCAGAGCCAGAGCCAAGAGCCAGAGCCAGAGCCAGAGCCAGAGCCAGAGCCAGAAAGCCGAGAGCTTCAGAGCCAGGGGATAAGATGGTGTTCTGAACCCATTGTGTTTTGTGTAAACCAGTGGGGTTGAGCGTGGAGCTTGTAAAAGAACTTATACCATAATCCTAGAGAGCCTAGTTGAGTTTACTAGAGCTCAAGTAGACGTAGCCCAAGAGTTTTGGGTGAACTCCATATTAAACTTGTTGTCTTATGTGTGATGCTCATTTGTTGCATTGTTTCACTGTTATATGTTTTATATCAGTTTAAGCAAATCCATTTACATCACATAAACAGTTTAAACAACCATAAGCATACACCTTATTTTCAAGCACATATTTAATTCCGCATTGGTTAATCATAAATACTTGGGAATATTTAAGCTTTGGAAGTGGAAGAGGTGCTTGTAAGTTAGACAAGAAGCCTAAGTGCCCTATTTTCAGATCAGGTGGTATCAGAGCCTTAGATTGATTAACCACACCTTCAAAGAAGGTTATATCAGAATGCTTGATTGACAGAGCAAAGATTACTTGTCTGAAAGGTGTTTAAACAGTCAGAGGTTTATGTAGGCTTGTTTGCAGACTGACTATTGTTTGAGTTTGCAGAGGTGAAGGGAAAGCTATTGATAACTCAGTCCAGGAAGGACAAAAAGGAAGAAGGGTTGAAGGCATTCTTCTATGCCAAAGGACCTCAAGGCAATCCTTGAAGCACAAAAGGTTTGTTGCAAAAGGTTGCTTGGATAAACTCTTTATTAATCTTGTTTGAAGTTCTTTTATTCATTGGTATAATGACAACTTCTACAAGTGAGTCCTCAAACTCCTCTTGCATCACAAGACTCTTTGATGAAGACATGAAGCAAGACTTGTTCATTATGATGGACAACGTGAGAGAAATGTGTGAGGGAAGGAAGAGCAACATACTTAGAGAGCAGTTGAATTCCATGAAGGAAGAGAAGCAGTTGCTTTCTGACAAATTGAAGGAATGGAGAGGCAACTTCATATTGCAAATATGAACCTGAAAATGAGGCATGAGTTGGAGTCACAGCTCTTTGTTGCCAAAAAAGTCTTGGTCAAATATCAGCTTGAAGAAGAGGTAAATCATTCCAGTTTGTCTTCAAATTCCTCTAAGAATGCTTATATTGGTTCTTTTGAAAAACATACTAGAGACATAGGTTCCAAGCTAATGTCCAAGATGGGCTATGAAGGAAAGGGCTTGGGAAAGCATGCACAAGGCATTGTTGAACCAATAATGGTTGAGGAAAGGCCTAAAAGTATTTGGGTCTTGGCTATGGACAGTCTTATGGAGAGAGTTCCAAAGCTGCGATGAAGGCCATTGAAACAGTTCCAAGAAGGAGTTTCATTTCAGGTCCTCTACTGGTGGGCCCCAGTATTGCAGCAATAATGTTGCAACTCCTAGAACTCCCTTCTTTAATTTTATCAACCCGGTAGTTCGTAACAAACTTGGAAGCGACGGTGCTGTATGCACAAGTACTAGCTCTTGCCGCAGCTGTCACTTGGTTAGCTGGCACAAGTCCGCTAGGAGCTTAAGCCAACTTCTATGAGCTCTTAGAAGAAGCTTTTTAACTGATGGATAAAAGCTAACTCAAACGAAGCTAATCTACTTGCGAAAATAAACTGAAAGCCAAAAAGAAACGCAAACCCTAGCAAACCCTAATTCTACCAGCTAGTCCTACTGATGCAAGAAGGAAGATGCAAGCTACTGAATGAGATACCATTTACTTCAGAAGGTAAAATGCACGTGTCTAAGCTACTCTTATAATGAAATCTGAAGAAAACATCTTTTTGTATTTTTGAATGATTTTGTAGGATTATTATGCATGTGCTTTTAACAAGCGTTTGATTGTGCAGAGGTGGATCGGCGAGAGGAAATGCTTGGAAGGGGTCGGGAAGGTTCAGAGAGGGCCTAAGGGGTCCCTAGCACCCTTCCTGAGAGTTTCATAGAGTTTGGCCTTCAAGAAACCTCATTCGTGAGCTTCTACAGGAAGTCTGCAGGGGTTCTACAAGATGTTCTGGAATTTCTACAGGATGTTCTGTGATTTTCTACAGGATGTTCAAAAATGGGATTTTGGAGCATGGATGGGAGGAAAAAGGTGGAGGAATGAGTATGGAGGTGAAATAAAGGTGTAGGGGAGTTCAAGACTTGGAGGATGGAGCTGAGGAGTGATAAGGACGGTTGGTTTTGTTCAAGGAGAGATAAGGCAATGCTACACAATAATATGGAAAGTAGGTCAACGTGAGGGAATGAGGCAAAAGTAAGGCAAGGATCTGAAATGGAGGATGAAGCAGGTAGGTTGGATGGAGTATGGGCAGATGGAGAAGTATGATAAGCGCTCTGCAAGTTATTTTTCAAACTGAACAAACGAAGACTTAGAAAACCTATGACCTAGTTGCTTCACTCTAATCTGACCTAAGTAACAGCAAAAGGAAATGAACAGAAGTTTATTTGCAACGAAATAATGTGAAATGCTATGCAAACTAAGCAATCAAGACTCTGAACATGTAACCAACTTCTGCAAATAAAAATCAAACACTAATGATTGCATGGCGAAGCAAAGACTGTGTTTTTGTTGGCAGCAAGGTCACCTTGATCCCAGCTCCTGATCCCACTGAGGGAGAGGTGAAATCAGAGGTGCTTAATGGCCTTTTTCTAAAGCTCTTCCCTGTTAATAACCTATCAACTCAATCTGAACATAAAAATCCTTTTTAATCATAAAAAACAATCTAAATAACAAAGCAAGATTTAAATCTAAATAGCATATTTTATTCTAAGAATGCAGCAAAAACACATAAAGGTAAACAAAGGAGGTACTGGGCACTTGAGATGGGCCCAACCCCAAGAGCTACAGCCTCCTAAGATAGATTTAGAGCTGGTGCAAAGCTGGATTCATCTTTATTGAGCAAGAAAAGAAGAGTTACATCAAAAATTGTCCACAAGGGAAAGCTTGAAAAGGTCTGAAATGCAAAGCTAATTTACTGACTAAAATTGAACTGCAACCTAGCTAACTTTTGCCTACAAAGTGACTAACTACTGGCTAACCAAAATGACTTACTACTAGCTAACCAAAATGAGGCCCTAAGCCCTCTTATTTATACAAATTGAGGACCCCAATAGTCCTCCTAAACTTTAGGGACTCGGCTGCCAAAACTTGTAGTTAACAGCAGTCCTACTTGACTTGCTTGGCTGCCCTTGTGCTAATT
>APFE030916668.1:9229-54965 GCA_000404065.3 Pinus taeda | reverse complement strand
TAAGCCTTCTTATTTATACAAATTGAGGACCCCAATAGTCCTCCTAAACTTTAGGGACTCGGCTGCCCAAAACTTGTATTTAACAGCAGTCCTACTTGACTTGCTTGGTTTCCTTTGTGATAATTGATTTGGTGGCCCTTGAAATCCACGCTGATGGTGGAAAATTCGAGGTAAGGGCCCATAAATGAAGGGGACACCTTCCTAAAAATCCTCTCCACGAATTTGGCTGCCAAGTGCTCATTTAAACCTTTGATTTTGTCTCCAGATTGACCAAAACGACTACACAAAGCACACATTAGACATGTTGGCATAATGACTAACCCAATTCACTCTATTAGCATAAATATAATCAAAAACATGCAATAAACTAATGAGAATGGTGGATTAAGTCGAATTAGGAGGTTGGATGAGCCCATATAATTATCCATTTTTGGGGCTCATCACTATTTCAAGAGTGTGAAGATTGTATTCAAGAGGAATGAAATAGCTTGAAACATCATTTGCAGGATGCAGGTGTTCAGAAGCACACACTTGAACCAGAGAGTTGTGGAGACTCTAACAGCCTTGAAGAGATTGATGCTGTTCCAAAGGGAGCCACTTCTTCATTTGCTTCACCTCCTCATGAAGGCAATAAATGTGAAAGAAAAAGGTATAAATCTGGTTCTAATCATCTTCCTTTTGGTTTTGCAAAGAATGATAAATTTCCACATAGATATGGGCAAAGAATTGCATGTTCCTTTTGTGGTTTGGATAACCATAATGTTTCTAGATGTTGGAAGAGAATGGCCATATACAAGAAACTTTTGAAGGAAAGGAAGCAAGAAGCCAAAGGTCCATTGGACAAGGTAAATCATGCGGTCAAGAGGATGCACATGCAATGCACTTGCTACCATAAGCAAGGGCATCTTGCCGAAAAGTGTTGGACTCTGAATCCAGCAATGCTTCCACAAAAGTTGAAAAAGGTGGAAAGAGAAAATGGTAGAAATGGAAAGGAAGATTCCATGATTGATGTTGATGCTGATGTGCAGACAAAGGTAGTACCTTTGAAAGGGATTGGTAAGAAACGGTTAGAGTTCTTATCCGATTAAGATTGCATGTCTATTGATGCATCTATTTGCATTTCTTTGTTAATGGAATGCAAGTTGCAGGGTTTTACCAAGAAGGTGAATGGAGAAGTAGAGGAGACTCACTTTGTTGTTGCAACATTATATTTCATTTCAGCTTCGAAAGTATAGTGTGCTTAAGCGAAAGTTGAAGGATGAAATGCAAGCATGAGAATGTTGTGCATGAACACAGGGATGTTGATGATTTCCTTGTTTTTGAACATGTATGTGTAATTAACTTGCAGGGTTGATTGCTTTGACATTCATGTGATGCAATGTTGACTTGGGAGAAATTAACTTGGTCTCCAAGATGGAGATAATGATGAAGTGTTTCATCTTTTGAAAAAAAGTCTAAATGGTATTTTTCTACATGCATGACTTGAAGGGTCATTTGTTTTAAAGGCATGTTTTGTGGGCTTGTTATCTAGTCCATCATTCGTATGCAGATGTAAGACATGGAGGTGTTCACAAGATGTGAAATCTGTTTCTTTTGTTGAAGCAGGAGCTTAGGCCATCCAGTTGTTGTCTGTATTTCTGTTGTTGTTAACAGTTGTTGTTGACAGCTTATCAAATAGGTACAAATGAAAGTTTTGTAGAGCAGGTGTACTTCACATTTGTTTGAGCCACCTTGGATCAATGATCAAGGCAGAGAAGTTCAAACTACCTTCTATGACCATTTCAGCAGGAGTTTTGTAGGAAGGCAAGGAGGAAGACAGTTCTTCCCGGGAGGACCAGCATATCCAGGAAGGAAAGTGGTCAAAGGCTTTGGTTCAGAGGCACTATGCAAGGCAAGTGTATGGAGGCTGAAAGAAGAGGGTGTTGTTACTCTCATTTACTGTTCAGATCAGTATATCAGTCTTTTGAAGACCAAAAGTTCTTTTAGTGGGAAGGCGTGATCCAAAATGGATTTTGAATAGACTCCTAAGTCTAAGTGTTCCTCACAGAGGAAAATGAAAGTCCAAGGAAGTTCCTGGAAATAGCCCCATGGCAGGGATCTTGTCATTATGAATCTACTGCAATTTGAATGGGCTAAAATGGACATAGGATGCAGAAGTTATCGCAGAAAGAAGTTTCCCTTTGTTCTTTGGAAAAAGAGGCAAAATCCCCTAAAATTGGCCTAAAAGGCCTTATATGGGAAATCGCATCGAAAAAAGGCAAAAGAGGCGAACTTAAAGGGGCGACCCCCGATCGGCGATCTCCGACTCATCGCATCAAAAGCAAGCATGTATGCGATATCGAGACCCCGGACTTGGTGATTGCGATTATGCGATATGCCAATTGCAAAACCCCCGGGCCGTTAGGAATGCGACATGCGACAGCAATCGCGATGTGCAATCTCAACCGTTGGATCGAGAAAGGAATGGACGGCCAAGATTAAATCGGCGATCCCCGATAGCAAGCCTATACGAATTGCGATTGCGATAAGCGATAAGGGCCGGACCCGATGGAATTATAAGCCCGATTGCACAAAATTTGAAATCCTGGATTTTCGGATTTTCTATGTATTAGTGCATTTCCGCTATAAAACCGAAATACAAAGGAAAACGCCCGAAAGCGATAAGGCCAGACCCGAAGGGGAATTATAGGTGCAATTCATAAAATTTGAGTTCTGTAAAGGCGGGATTTCGGGCGGGCCTTAGGCGGAAAGCGGTATTGGGCTGGCTCCGCCCGACCCCACACACTGGTCGACACGTGGCTGGCAGAGGAGAGAGGAAAACCACCTTTTCAAGCCGGTAACCTCCATACCCTTAAGCCACCCGGAATTGCATATTGACCGTTGGATCGGGGATCCTGTAGATCGATGGTGGGGCTTGCGATAGCAGCCAAAGGCGGACCCAATGCGATATTAGGGCGATTTCGATATAATTTGAACTCCGATAAAAAGGATTTTGTCAGGTTTTTGAATGTTTTCTCGTGTATTTGGGATCTCGCCCAATACATTAATGCGGTGCAATATAACGCCTAATGGAGGACCCGATAGGGATTTTAGGGGCGATTGAATGGGATTTCAAGTTCGAAAATCACGCCTGATAGTGGATTTTACAAACATTCTCTGTGTAATGGGATTTTCTCAATTTTTGGGTTTTTTGCCTATGAGAAGGCCCCCAAACCTCTATAACCGCTCCTGATCCTCATGCCACGCTGCAAGCGGGCATTTTTACAGACAATGATGCATTTTGAAGCCAAAGAGCCACAGAGCTAGATGGCCAGTCGAACTGACAAGGAGCGGGGAAGCCGCAGAGGCGCAAAGAGATAATGATACGCAAAGAAATGGCTGGGGTAGCCGAAAAGCCGAAAAGTACCTCAAAGGAGGCAAAGAGCTCAATTGAGAGAAGGCAGAAGCGAGGGAGCGAAAAGCTAATGCGCAGAGTAGCTGAGGGAGTCTTTGGAGTCACTTGGACGTCAAGTGAAAAGCCAGAGAGCTGAAAGTTGCAGAAAGCCAAAGCTAGAGCCAAAGAAGCTAGAGCCGAAGAGCCAGAGCTAAAGCCAGAGCCAAGAGCCAAGAGCCAGAGCCACGAGCCAGAGCCAAGAGCCAGAACCAGAGCCGAGAGCCAGAGCCAGAACCAGAGCCGAGAGCCAGAAAGCCGAGAGCTTCAAAGCTAGGGGATAAGATGGTGTTCTGAGCCCATTGTGTTCTGTGTAAACCAGTGGGGTTGAGCATGGAGCTTGTAAAAGAACTTATACCATAATCCCAGAGAGCCTAGTTGAGTTGACTAGAGCTCAAGGAGACGTAGCCCAAGAGTTTTGGGTGAACTCCATATTAAGCTTGTCTTATGTGTGATGCTCATTTGCTGCATTGTTTCACTGTTATATGTTTTATATCAGTTTAAGCAAATCCATTTACAACACAAATAGTTTAAAACAACCATAAGCATACACCTTATTTTCAAGCACATATTTAATTCCGCATTGGTTAATCATAAAGACTTGGGAATATTTAAGCTTTGGAAGTAGAAGAGGTGCTTGTAAGTTAGACAAGAAGCCTAAGTGCCCCATTTTCAGATCAAGTACAATAAAATTGTGAGTACACCTGGGCTTGCTCAAGGCAAGCTACAAGCCCTAGGTGATCAATCTCCCAATGCCCAACTATTTTGATAGTTTGTCCCTCCAGAAATCTGCGTTGGCTCGGTTTTTCTACACTGATGGTTGACTTGGCACCCTGATTTGGCTCCTCAAAACTACCTAGAAAATTATGTAAATTTGGCGATGTGATCCTTGTCACAAACCCAGAAAAATCCAGAAAGGGTTTTCTCTGGTTTTGACCCTCCAAATTCGACCCTAAATAGCTTGGCCCTCCTCAAATACCAGAACACTTCACATGTAGCAGAAAATGATGAATTTTTGCTCCAAAATGCCAGCAATCTCCTCTAAATCTCCCTCCAAATGAAATCCTAGCAGCTCAACCGCTAAATCCTCCAACCGACACTCCACACAACAATCACCCAAGAGAATTGCGCAGACCTGTGAGAGATAACGCAGTAGCAAGCTTCAGCAATAGAGACCCCAACTTTCAGCACCAATCCTCCCAATGACTATATGGCCTCTCCCTCTGTGTCCCAGTTAAACCAGAATGGCGTAGTGTTGTGTGATGTCTCTCTCCCAACCTCCAAATAAGATAGAAATCCTTCCTAGGGTGGCACTCAAGGTCCACCGAAGAGAAGGTTGAGCTTCACTCCTACGGAAGTTCTTGTGCTAAGAAACACTTGTAATTCAGCAGAACAGCTAGAGTAACAATGGATAATCAAATGTCAAAAAGCCCCAAAAATGAGTCTCACCTCCAATTTATAGCTAGCCATCACTCATGCTCCTTGTGGGCTCCACCCATCAAATTCCCTCTCTCACCCAATTCGAATTCCTCCAAGGTGTGTGTATTCCCTTGGAGTAGCCCCCACTCTCCACTTCCCATTGAATTTCTTGGCTTTTCTAATGGTTTGGGGGTGGCATCTTTATAAATTTTCCATTTTTACCTATTTTTCCTAAGTGTATGTGCCAAATATTTATTAAATACCAAAAATTGCAAAATTGAGAATTCTCTGAGCAAAATTATTGATTGGGGACATTACAGTCCTCCCCACCAAAAATGATTTGCCCTCAAGCAATGCCTGAACAAGCACCCCCTCTATCATCTTACCCAAATGGCTACTACAAACGATACCAGGGTCCTAAATGTGCCACTAAGTCATCCCTGTCCCCAACATTACCCTGTCATGAAGGAGTCCCTCGATACTCGAAGCCCATGTCGTCTTGGTCAACGTGAAGCACCCATTGCTCCACTCACTGTCCAACCAGGTATAGGCAGCTAAAGCCCTCTACATACTATTAGTAAAGAAAGCAACACGATCATATAAAGCCTTGTCTGTCTCCCAATGCAGATGCTCTATTGAGTCATCCATCTCATGTACTCGAAGGATGGGCATCCGAAGATACAATCCAACTCCTGTGGAAATAAATCCTTATCCGCGTGAGCTTCCCCTGAACTCCCTCTGTTGGTCATCCCTCCATGCTGGCAAAGTCCCCCATGACAAAAAAGAATCACTAAAATCCAATGGAAGGTCAGAATGATCTCCCCCTGTCAAACCTAGCTCACCCTTAAAGGTAGTTGAACGGTCAAGTACTGCCAGAGTCCCAAGCCCAAAGCAAGAAGAAACGGTCCTATAGACCCTGCGACACTCTAGTCATGACTAACTGTCTAACATGCTCGTACCAAATCCTCAACTCTTGCAACTCTCGGCCATAATATATTTGATCATTGTGGCTATCCTAACCTGCCAAGGGGACTCATTAATGCCCGCGCCTATCACTCCATGGTTGACCAAAATCCTGAACAACCACCTACCTCACCATACGATAAAGACCTTGCCATATGATGAAGACCTCGGTGTTCCCACATGTGTTAACCTAATAATTTACCAAATCATCCATACTATGTAATGGAGTGTCCCCCACATCAACTGGATCCTCAGTTCCCATAACCATACTAGAGGTCCATAACTCCCACAACTCATGTGTTATTGCTATGTAGCACTACGACCTGCTAGACCCCATATGGTCCTCATCTCTGACCCCTATATGTATAGCATAGGTCGACCCCAAGTATCACGAATTTGTCCCAAGCATGCCAATCTGCCCTGCTCCTGCCAAACCATGCAGTGAAATCCGTTATCCCAACTACTGATGATACACCTGGACACTGCTCAGAGTCTGGGTACCCTCCTGTAGATGAAGTCTACCATCCACTGTCCCTCAGGCTCCTGTAATGCCTCAGATTGTCTCGCCAGAAGTGCATCATACTACTCCCTCACAATCGACTCCCCAAGTGTGAGCTCATAGATGAATGGTATACCACCCCTATAGAAGATCACCTCATCTCCTATCTCATGGTCGCCAACTTGTGTACCGACCCT
Organism: Pinus taeda; assembly: GCA_000404065.3. Lineage (NCBI taxonomy): Eukaryota > Viridiplantae > Streptophyta > Pinopsida > Pinales > Pinaceae > Pinus > Pinus taeda. The sequence goes on along the minus strand of APFE030916668.1, from coordinate 48,457 downwards.
ACTCGTCCATCGGGGAATCCGTATCATGCCCCTAATGCACTGAATCCCATAGAGTCAGAGCAAGTAATCAGAGACAAAAAGGGAAAATCAGTTATGGCTCAAGACCATGATGCAGAGGCATCCACATTAGAGGACTCACACAGATTTTCAGAAGATTGCACAAGAGAAAGAGATTTCAATTTCTCTATGTTGGCTTACAGGCTGGAAGAAGAAGTGGCATGTATGACTAGTGCTACATCATCAGAAGTACGGTATATAGACAGTGGAGCTTTGTAGCATATGACGGGAATCGAGGGATGTTTCTCAGAATATCGAGAAGAGAAGATGAACTTTCATATCACCATGGGGAACAAGGCAAAGTGTACTCCAGTAGGGAAGGGTACCATAGTTTTTCAAACAGAATCAAGAGAACGGTTCAGTGCTACAAATGCGTTGCATGTACCAGGATTGGGGATGAACTTACTTTTCGGGTCGCAACTACAAGGCAAGGGCTATGACGTCTACTTCATCAAGGAGAAGGTATACGTCAAATACCCGAGATGGAAAAAGAAAGTGCAGGTCAGGATCAAAAGTAATCGGTCATATAGATTGCAACTAGAATCACCAATGGCACTAATAGGCAGTCATGGAGACAAGCACTTGAACAAACTATGGCACAAAAGAATGGATCACTTGCACCATGGAGCTCTGAGAATTCTCAGGAGCACTATAACAAAAGTTCTGGATCTGAGTACAGAACGAGATGATGTATGCAGGGGATGTGCTCTAAGAAAGTATGCCAAGGCAGCATTTCCCAGGAGCAAACACAGGGCCAAGAGTGTACTAGGATTGATACACTCTAATATCTGTGGACCTATGTCCGTCAAATCTCTCAGTGGTGCCGAGTATTTCCTTACCTTCATTGATGACCACTAAAGGAAAACTTGGATTTATTTTCTGAAAACCAAGGATGAGGTTTTCTGTCAATTCAAGGAGTTCAAGGCTCTGGTGGAGAATCTGACTAGGAAGAAAATAAAAGTTTTGCGCTCAGATAATGGTGGAGAATATGTCGATAAGGACTTCACTGATTTTTGCACTAAGGAGGGCATCAGAAGAGAGTGGACAGCTCCATATAATCCGAAGCAGAATGGCGTAGCAGAAAGAAAGAACAGGACTATTGTAGAAGCAGCTAGGGCTATGATGTATGATCTGGATATGCCAAAATTCCTGTGGGCAGAAGCATGCAACATAGCAATCTACGTTTAGAACAAGACTCCTCATCAAGCAGTGGGTAAGATTACTCCAGAGAAAGTCTTCACAGGGAAGACACCTGAAGTCGGCCATTTCAGGATATTTGGGAGTTTAGCATATTGTCGCATACCCTAAGAAAAGAGGAAGAAGTGGGATCAAACTGCGGAAAAGGGATATCTGGTAGGATATAGCGAGAACGCTAAGGCATACAGAATCTATCTTCCTGGGAGCAGGAAGGTAGTAGTACAAAAAGATGTAAAGTTCATGGAGGACAGGGCTTTCAGAAGATCTCGCGAGATGCCTTCCGAGGAGCAGTCGAAAGAGGAGCCGTTGGTTAAGCCTCCTCAACCAACAGAAGTAAAGAATTCTTCCTCAGGACAGGAAGATTCTTAGGATGAGGAGGAGGAACAAACAAAAGCACCTGCTGGCAAAGGAAGAACTAGTAGGGCACTTCGTCAGATTCTGCGAGATGCAGAGGACTTCAGCGGTGCACCAAGAAACAATAAGAGGGAGCGAAAACAGCCAAATAGATATCAGGCATTCGTAGCTCAGGACGGAGAGCCTACCAGTTTCAAGGAGGCAGCTCAACATCAAGTTTGGCTAGATGCAATGGTAGAGGAATACAACTCCCTAATGGTAAACGATGTCTGGGAGGTGGTGCCAAGGCCTCAAGACAGATCAGTGGTAGGTTCAATATGGATCTACAAGATCAAATACGCTGCAGACGGCAGTGTTGAGAAAATACAAGGCTAGGTTTGTGGCTAAGGGGTATGCTCAAAAGGAAGGGATTGACTATAAGGAGACCTTCGCCCCAGTAGCCAAGTATACATCTATTAGGACCATGATATCTCTTGCAGCCCAGATGGGATGGGAGATCCATTAGATGGATGTCAAAACGGCATTTCTAAATGGGGTAATAAAAGAGGAGGTATACATTGAACAACCAGAGGGCTTTGGAACTCATGAGAAGAGGTCTCATGTATGCATATTGAAGAAAGCCTTGCATGGGCTGAAACAGGCACCAAGAGCTTGGTATGGTCGAATAGATGGCTACTTGTAGAAGATGGGGTTTGTCAAGAGTGACGCGGATCCGAATCTCTACTATTTGGTCGTAGAGAACGAGCTACTAATGCTAGTATTGTATGTGGATGATCTCTGACATGATCATCCAGACTCATTGGGAACTGCAAGAAGAATATAGCCACAGAATTCAATATGAAGGATTTGGGACGAATGCACTACTTCCTAGGGTTGGAAGTTTGGCAGCAGAAGGGAGAAATCTTCCTTGGGCAAGGGAGGTATGCTACAGAAATCCTGAAAAGATTCGAGATGGAGAACTGTAGACCTATGGCTACGCCAATTATCACCAACTGGAAGAAGATTGATGCATCAGAAGACAAGGATGTTGATCCCACCCTATACAGGCAGCTCATAGGGTCCCTGGTGTATTTGGTCAATACCAAGCTAGACATTTGCTACGCTGTCAACACCCTTAGTCAGTTCATGGTGGATCCGAAGAGGGCGCACTAGGCAACAGCCAAACATGTTCTCAGGTATTTACAGGGAACAGTCGATTATGGACTCTCGTACACCAGGAGTAAGGATATCAGATTGAGTGGATTTACTAATGCAGATTGGGCAGCAAGTTTAGTGGATCGGAGAAGTACCTTTGGGTACTGTTTCAACATTGAATCAAGAATGACCTCCTGGTGCAGTAGGAAACAAAAGTCCGTGGCCCTGAGCTCATCTGAGACAAAATATATGGCGACAAGCACAGCTTCGTGTGAGGCCATATGGCTTAGAAAACTGCTTGTGAACCTATTCAGAAGGAATATGGAGGCGACCAAGATCATGTGCGACAATCAGAGTTGCATCAAGCTCTCTGAGAATCCAGTGTTTCATGATAGGTCAAAGCATATTGATATCCGGTGTCACTTTGACAAGGACTGTGTCCAACAAAGAGTTGTACAATTGAGCTACACTCCTACAGGAGAATAGGTGGCGGACATCCTCACCAAGGCCCTTGGAAGGACAAAGTTTAACTACTTCAGAGAAAAGATGGGGATGGTAAAGAACTCATTTCAGTAGCAGAAATGGGAGTGATAACAGTAAGGATGTAGAGGGAATTGCAGTGCAAATGTAGTGTTGGGAGAAACGACCAGCAGCAGCACGGATGCAAAGGGAGTTGTCATACAGATGCAACAGTGGCAGTAGCAGAGCCATGGGCAGCAGTACAAGATGCAACAGTGCAAAGGATGTTGGGCAGGGAGGCTTAGAATCAGCACAAGGACCGATGCCGGATGATCAAGGTGATACTCAGTGAGGCGTGTTATTAGAGCACAGTCCTCGCTAAGAGGGAGTGTTGATTTGGGGTAGCATCGAATGTGCTCTAGCTACAAAAGTTGGTGGAGAGGCTAAAGCACATGAGATCTCCAATACCCAGAAAGGGTTTGGGAAGATTCTAAACAGTTTGGGAGATATTAAAATAATTAATATTTTTAATGAAGTCCCCAAGTCTAAACTTAAGGAAAATAAAATATTAATGTGAATTAATATAAAATTGTGTTAGAATGGTCCAAAAGTCATGGATCAAGCCAGATCTTATCTTAGTCGTTGATTAGGAACTTAATATCGGTCGTTGATTTGTCAACGAGAAAAGTATAAAAGGAGGCTTGAGGGTCACTTGGAGAACACACTGAGGGAGACCAGTCAGTTCAATTTCTGGAGCGGGGTTAGCTGAGAAATTGAACCAGTGCTCTGGTGAGCAGTCAGGAGGCAGCAATTACGGAGGAGAGAGGCGGGATCATCCACTAGAGATTAGCGCTGAGGTAGGAGAGGCAGACGCAGGGCTTTTCAGGCAAACGCAGAGGCAGCAGAAGACTGCGCAGTCACTAGTTGGGCCTGCGTGGGTGAAGCAGAGAGGCCCAGGGCTAACACAGTCAAGCAGGGGCTGAGGCAGAGGGTTTGAGAGCCACGCAAAGGCCAGTCGGGCTGACACTGGGATTGAGAGAAGTGCTAGAGAGTTATTTCTCTCTGTGGGTAAGCCAGTTTGGCACCCTGTTGTACTGAAGAATTGTTGAATAATAAAATCCTCCCTTGCTGCACCAGTTTTCCCACATTGGGTTTTTCCAAGGACTGTTGTCCAAAATATCTGTGTCAATGTGTTATCCCACATTGGGTTTTTCCGGGGACTGTTGTCCAAAATATCTGTGTCAATGTATTAATGCTTGTGCATATGTTTGTTTCTATATTACGGTGTGATATCTACAGTAGTATTTATTTTAATGTTTATTGAAGTAATTTCATAAATAACTTATTGTGGAATAAGTAGGAAAAATAAATCAATTGCTGCAGTGATAGAATTTTCACACCCAATGACTGTATGGCCTCTCCATCTGCGTCCCAATTAAACCAGAATGGCGTAGTGTTGTGTGATGCCTCTGTCCCAGCCTCCAAATAAGATAGAAATCCTTCCTAGGGTGGCACTCAAGGTCCACTAAAGAGAAGGATGAGCTTCACTCCTTCGGAAGCTCTTGTGCTACGCAGCACTTGTAACTCAAGAGAACAGCTAGAGTAACAATGGATAATCAAATGTCAAAAAGCCCCAAAAATGAGAGCCTCACCTCCAATTTATAGCTAGCCATCCCTCATGCTCCTTGTGGGCTCCACACATCAAATTCCCTCTCTCACCCAATTCGAATTCCTCCAAGGGGTGTATATTCCCTTGGAGTGGCCCCCACTATCCACTTCCCATTGAATTTCTTGTCTTTTCTAATGTTTGGGGTGGCATCTTTATAAATTTTCTTTTTTCCCCCACTTTTCCTAAGTTTATATGCCAAATATTGATTAGCTGCCAAAAATTGCAAAAATTGAGAATTCCATTGGCAAAATTATTAACTGGGGACATTACAATCCCAGAAACCTTTTCCTTAGAGAAATTGTTCAGATCAACAAGAGATACATCTAGTCCTTACAGTCTAAAACAAGATCAAAACTGATCATAGACAATCCAGATTAAACCTGGTCAAACAGAGATAAGTAGCTCACACAATCGGTCTGCACAGAAGATATTGATTCTACCCAGATTTGGTCTTCTGTCCAGATATATGCATGCTTCAGATTCAGCCCTCTGTCAAGGTATATGTCTGGTACAGATTCGGCCCTCTGCCAGGATGTATGACTGCTACAGATTTGGCCCTTTGCCAAGACATTAGAGTGCTACATACTCGGCCCTTTGCCAAGACATAAGACTGCTACAGATTCGGCCCTTTCAGAGATGATTTGCTTGTATTCATTCTGTTCAGAAGCTTGTTTTCCTTAGATTTGATCTGCTTATGAGATGACTGTCATTCTGCCTCAGGAAACTCTCCCATGTGATCCGGATTGGTTGAATAGAGATGATCCGAATTACACTTTGAAGTAGGCCGAATGGTCTTTGTATAGAGGTTAAATGAGCCCAAATAGACACAACTCTAGGACTGGGCTAACTTGAAGCTGACCTTACTTTTGGAGGCAAAAATACATAATTTTAAAATACAAATTTCACACTTTTTGAAGCCAACATGAAGAACATGTCTTGAATTTATTATTACATTTATTTTGAGGGCTAAAACAACAATTATGAAGACTGACCATAGCTACAAAATTCAACATGAGCATTGAGCAAAATAACCTTGCCTCCGAACAGAAGTGCCAAAGCTCCTTTGCATCACCACTATATGGACGTATGTGGGAGCTTGAGAAATGTAAACCATGTGTCTTATACCCTCTATTGGAATCACCATCATCCACCTGCACCAAAACCCTAAACCACTCTACACTCCAAAGTCATCACACCACCAAAGCCATTTTCAAGAGAGAGAGATTGTTGTTATCTCTATGAATTTCACGTTTTATCATCCTATAGCATTCATGAAGCAACTACAGAAAGAGGGAAAATAGTGATCTGAATATAGATATCTAAGTGTATAATACCATGTGCCTTCCATGATCAACTATGGAAAAATAATCTGCATTTAAGTCTTGGTTTAATAGTTGAACTTCGTAAGGAATCACGTACTTTGATATGATAAGACAATGTAATTAGAACAAAAAGTAAGCATTTTAAGTTGAAACTAGGTTATCCATTTGCCAATTTCACATGAATGTGGATGTTTATGAGCACCATGAAACCATGATATTTACCTTTTCAGCTAAAATCCTGCTACAGTTCTCTAAAACATTTTGATAAATCTGTTCCTGCTCTTGGGAAATATTTTTTAACAAGAGTAATTCTCTCTCCACAGCCGCATTTGCTTCTGCTAATTTTTTCCAAATTACTTGAGAATTTTGGGGATCTTTCTTCCTCCATGATTGAACTGCACCTACCATAGATGGAGTACAAGAGCCACCATATCCTGGTTCCCCCAATATCTGAAAAAAATAGTTCCATCAAAGATTCGTCAAGAGTCGAGACAAAAAAATCAGCTACAAAACAAAATCTATTCAAGATCTGATTAAGATTTCCTTGGTTGTTCATATAAAGAGAATATCTATTCTTAATAAATATTAATGTATGTAGGATCCATTCTTAAACTGGTCTAAGAATGTAATTACCCATCAAAGGTCTCTTACATGAAATCTAACCAGCATTTTACATTTTGTGTTATGCATCAGCTGCTCAGCAAATATATCTTAAACTAATTCAAAGTTCAATGAGACTCACCAGAGACATATATGGTGGTAAAGCATACTCAATCCTTTCATTGTCCCATGTACTTGATTTTATCTCACTCATAGCCTGCAAGAATGACTTACTTTCCCTGCTAACCTGCACATATTGGAAACCAGATAGTAAGTCTGTGAACATGGTTTAAATTAGCTGCTGTGAACCAAGGTTACTTGGGAGCGGGAGTGGGGGGTGAAATTTTCAAAAGCTCCCGGTTTGGGAGTGAATCGGGAGCGAATTTTTATATAATATATATTTTTATATATTTTGATGCATATATGTCAATAAAAGCATGTAGAATGATGAATTAGATATAAAAAGCATAAAAACATGGATTGAACCATAAAATATCATTCATCTAGAAGTTATAATCCTCATCAACCACGTCCACAAGTTAGTGACATACAACATATCGAGTCTCATGATTCATCAATCCTAAAGTTTCAAGCTTTCAAAATTCGATATATAACATTTATCATCATTGATCGTTAAAGATGTAACGTGTATTTGTAACCATTACCATTACCAAGTAACCAAAAGATAACAAAGAATATCTAACATGAAATGAAATGTTTCAACTTTCAACTTTCACGAAGCATCATATTCATAATTCATTACCAATGACTTATAATTACCAACTTCAAACTTAAATTGTCATATATTGTTTACAAAAAATATCATAATAGAGTCAACAGTTATAGAAACTACTAGAAACTAGAAAATACAAGTAAATCTATTATCTCTTGCTAATGCTTGGGCCTCTTGCTGCCACGAGAAATGTCTAATTTCTGAGAAAGCATGTAGAATGATTAATTAGTTATAAAAAGCATAAAAACATGGATTAAACCATATAACATCAATCATGTTGTAGTTACAATCTTCATCAACCACAAGTCAACAAGTTACAAGTTTTGATTTATATAGCATGTAACGGTGCACATAACCAAACTGGCATCGAGTGCAATCCATCTCTGAACTGAAAATACATCAACAAATGGGCTCTAGATGGCCTCTATCATCCAAAAAAATCATGCAACAACAAATACCTACATATCATCAAAATCATTGCCTATCTTTGGATCCTTGTCATTAATATCACCATCTGAGCATTAACATAAGATAGAAAAACGTAGCATGTCAAGTCAAGATTTTGAGAGTGATGGCTACATTTTTAGTAGGGTCATGATAAAGGACTTCAACAACCAATGTCACTAACATCAAGGTACATACAGGGATTGATGCTCTTAACGAGCTCCATACCCTAGTACATGACAAAATCCAATGGAAACATTGCAATCCCCCAATCCTGAAATCCTGAAAAACAGAGAAGTCTGTTGGATTTTGAGTGAGATCTAAAATTCTACTTTCTCCATATGAAATCCAATGAGGTCGGACCCACTCTCAAACATCCTGAGTCATTTCATGGTAATGTTAAAAAGTGAAGTAAAAGGATGAAAATGAAAGATAAAGGAGAATGTCACTTTTACTATAAGAATTTAACTTTACCATGAATTGCATATCAATACTAGGGCCATAGGCTTGATCATTAGGCTGCCCTGTTGAGAAATCCGGGGGCAGCAATATAAAATGATTTATCTTCTTTGATAATTGTTTGTGGTGTATTTTTACTTCACTTAATTAGCTTCTTCTTTTACTTGTTTATTATTAGTGTTTTCTTCATCATACAACTACCAACCCATAAAGAACAATAAGACAAAGGACACAAGATATAGGTGATCAGCCAGGGCCAAAACCTCTCCAAATGTGAGATGAAAAACCACAAGAATTCTTCTTCTTATAGAATCTTCAATTGACGAATTCCAAGACCTAGACCCTTGACCAAAACTCCTCCAAGACCAAGTCAAACCTTGCCTTTTTCTGATCAAGTCAAAGTCAACCTCTTCTTGATGTTGTTGCAATATCTCCTGCGTCCTTAACCTTCGGTCTTGCAACATTAATCTAAAACTTTCAGCCTCTCTTTTGTTGAAATATGTCACTAGGTTCGGTCTTCATAATGACATATGTAATCATGATTTTCTCTTTGAAGATATTGTCAACAAGGAGTATCTTCACAAGTAAGTACCTTTATATCCACTTCTGAATCTATCAAAATGACTTCATTTTCCAAGAAAAGCAACACACTGGTTGGGTCATCAAACTTTCTTGCATAGAAGAAGAGGAATGATTTGATCCTCATAGAAAATGAAGTTGTCAATCATGTTAAATGTTCAATTACTAAACTTCCATAGGAAGAAGTGTTGAGAAATCTAGGGCATTATCATTAGGTGATTTCTCTTCTATTAGTGGCTACTTGTGAATGCTTTTACTTGTTTAAATTAGGTTGTTCTTCCTGTTAGATTATTAGTGTTCTTTTTCATCAAACAGTAACCAATGCATGAACATAAATACACAAGAGACACATAATGTGGGCTATAAGCAAAGGGCCAAAACCTCTCACTCTTTGAGAGGAAAACCCGCACAAATTCTTCTTATGGAGATTCCAATTGACGAATACCTAGACCAAGACCCTTGACCTATTAGCCACTCCAAGACCAAGGCACTAGCTCTCATGATTGTCTTCTCTTCCTGTTGACTCCTCTTCCTCTTTGATCTTCTGAGGATTGAGACATTGACACCACTAAGTGTGGAAATTTCTAAATCTAACAAATCAAAAATCCCTACTACATTATCTGGTTTATTATCTCCTACTCGTTCTTTCCATTAACAAGTTATTTATTAATATAAATACCGAAATAAACACAAATGCAACATTCACACATATACAGATCAACAACTGAAATAACTGAGACAACATAAGGGACACCGTTATTTTTGGACAATCGTCCCCAGAAAAACCCAATGCGGGAAAACCAGTGCAACACAAGAGGGTTGTATTATTATGCAGTTTTCTGAATAAATCTAGCGTGTCAGAAATGGCTCACCCTTTAGAGATTTTCCTTGGCAATAGTACCTTGCTCTGGAGACAGACATTCCGGCTGATCAGCAACTGGATGATGAGCCCCACAGTAACTTCGACTGTTCCTCAGCTAGACAACGAAAGCTGCTCCAAGCTTCTCTCTAGAACAGTGTCACCCTCCAGGGACTGTGTAACCCTCTATGGCTCAGTGTCTGCCTCTCAACTCTCCGTCTGCCCCACGAAAACACCACAGCACAGCTCTTTCTTCCCAGTGTCAGCTCTACTAGCCTCTGCATCTGCCTATGTCAGCTTCTTGACCTCTTACGTCCTCAACGCTGGCCCTCCAAGCTTTTGCGTTAGCCCAGGTTGCCTCTGCGTTGTCTCTCTGACACTCTCTCTGCCTCTCTTCTATGTATGCTCGAGCTTCTTCTGAACTGCCCCTCGCTGCAACAGATCACTAACTCAATTTTTCAACAAAACCTGCCCCAAAAAATCGAATTGATTGATCAATTTGGTGTGTCTCCAACTAACCCTCAAGCCTCCTCTTATACTTTTCCTATTGACGATTCAACAGCCGAGATTAAGTCCAAATCAACGACTAAGATTAGAACTGGCTTGATCTTCGTTTCTTAGAACTTTCTCACACATATTATATTAATACACATTAATATTTTAATTTTCCTAAATTTAGACTTAGGAACTCATTAAAAATATTAATTATTTTAATATCTCTTCATCCGAGTGGAATTTCTCTAAATGATTTCTGGACCTTGGAGATCTCATGTGCCTTAACCTCTCCACCAATTTTCATGGCTAGAGAACATCTGGTGCTACCAACAATCAACACTCTCTCTTAGTGAGGAATGTGCTCTGGTAATGCTTCACCATGGAAACATCACACTAATCCTCCACACTGGTACCTTTTTTGATGCTTGGCCTGTTGTCTCACATCCCCTGCACTGTTGCTTCCCCTACTACTGCCCATGACACTGCCACTGCCACTGCTACATCTGTACTGCAGCTCCCTCTCAATATGATGCATCATGCTGCCCATAGCACTGTCATTGCTAACTGTTGCACTGCAAGTCAATTACCGAGAAGTAAGTAATTAATCTTCTCCCAAATACTGACATCCCGGTTAGACTGGAAGCCCCATAATGCTGAAGCTAAGTTGCACGAAACGGGGAAACAAGTACGAGTTTCCGAAACGAGCACGGGTACAAAACATGACCCCCCCAAATTTTGGAAATGGGGAAATGCAATATATATATATATATAGATATATTAGGATATTTAAGAAATATGTGCAATCATAAATCATATATGATACATTCTAATTTATTACATTATGATTAAATTGTCAATTGTCAATGCATAAACTATAAGTCTCTAAATTTACATCACATTTACTCATGAATGATCAGATAATGAAAATAGCAATATCCAAAATCAGCCACGAGAAATTTCTAATTTCTTGTCTCGTGCTTGATTGGGAGTCTCCTCCTCATAGTCGAACGACCTTAGTGCTCTTGATTAAATACAAGTTCCATACCCTAGTACCCTACATGCTCTTGATTAGTGGGAGTCTCCCCTACATAGAGGGCTTGGTTCTCTTGATTAAATACAAGTTCCATACCCTAGTACATGACAAAACCCAATGGAAACATTAAAATCCCCCCAATCCTAAAATCTTGAAAGACAGATAAGTCTGCTAGATTTTGAGTGAGATCTAAAATTCTACTTTCTCCATATGAAATCCAATGAGGGTGAAACCACTCTCAAACATCCTAATTCATTTCATGGTAATGTTAAAAATTTAAGTAAAAGGATGAAAATGAAAAATAAAGGAGAATGCCCCTTTTACTTTAAGAATTTAACATTACCATGAACTGCATATCAACACTAGGACCATAGGCTTGAACATTAGGCTGCCCCACTCAAAAAAATCCTCTTTTTTATAACTTGAGAGGCATCTAGAAGCATCTAGAAGATATTTCAGTCATCCAATAAAAAATTACAAGCGAAAAAAACTATAAAAAAATACAAGAAAAAATCAAGTTAGAAGAGGAAACTCTGTCGTAAGGCCTAGAAACTCATTTCCGGTCGTACTGGCCACGTTTCCTCCTCAAGAAACAGGCCAGTACGGCTGGAAACGGACCCTTCTCCAACGTTTCCTCCAACTTAGTGTTGAAGCTACCTCGATTGCTATCCTGTGCTCCCTCTGTTGCCACTGTGTTGTTGCAAACACCTCTGTGCCTCTCGCACTGCTGCAACCTCCATTGCGTTGCCTCAAATTTCTGCACTCTAGCCCTGCCTTGCTGCTCCACCACACTTTGCTCCACTCGACACCTGTCATCATGCTACTATTGTTAAGGGATCCCATAGCCGGATGTGATCCAAGAGTTTGGGTACCTCAAGGATCCTGCTCCTAGCATGTAGACATCTTGACTACAACTTGATGTCACCCCACCTCTTCTCTAGAGGTGCATGAGCACTCAAGGCACAATCGTCATCAGTCTCAATCTCTTTCTCTGCCTTAGCTGGAGTTGCCTTTGAATCGGAAGCTTCTCCCTTGTCTTTCTTCCTGGGACACTGGGATGCATAATGACCTAAGTCCCCACAATTGAAGCACTTGAGCTTGGAGATATCCTTCTTCTTCCTCTTCCCTTGTTGTCCCGCAGATGCTAGAGTAGCATCCTCCTCGTCCTCTTTCTTGACTCGAACTCCCTTACCACTACTCCCCACCTTGGTCATCCTCCTGATCTCTTCCTGTCGAAGAGCTGCCCACATCTCCTCCCAACCAGAGAGTAGCCCTGCCCAAAATACTTTGGACAAATGTCTCCTACTCCTCTAAGGCTGTATTCAAGGCAGTCCTGACCATAAACTCTAGATCAGGTGTAGACCCCACGGAAGTAAGTTGGTCGCGAATCTCTACAACCTAAGAAGGAATGGATTTATCTACTCTCCCTTATGCATCTAATATAAACTCATTTGATTCTCCAATGGCATCTTCCACTGCATGGAAGAGCCCTGGTATAAGGTGGTCAGGGTGTCCCACATCTCCTTTGTTGTGTTCTTCTCAGGCTTCAGCAATATGTGGTATGACATGACCTTTGACCCCATCTAGGACCATGCACTTCACCCTCGCCATCGTCTCCTCATACTTCTCATTCTCAGCTGGGTCAACTGGGATAACCACTTCTTTCAAGGCAAAGTCCTTGATGTGATGTCGAACCAGGACTGCCAGGATCCTGGCCTTCTAGATGACAAAGTTGGAAGCCTCGTCCAACCTATCCTGATCCCTCAATCCGTTCACTGCCATTTCAACTCCTCTTCTGGACTCCCTTTGAGTACTGATTTCCCTCCTGGAAATCCTCTGGCCAGTTGTTGAACTACTCCTCTCCAATCCTCCTTGCAACTGCAACTCGAATTTGGGTTCCTTGGCTAAAAATCCGTCAAGGTAGTGATTCCCTCTACCTTGGTTCCGTCTCCTTAGACACTGTTCTGTACTGACAGAACCAGAGTCCCACCAGCTCCTCAAATCACAATCTGCACAGCTCCCTTAGCCCCGGCAACTGAAGAATCTGAGCCCTTTTGGCTCTCCACAATCACAGTGAGAGTTAGATCAGCTCCTCTTGGCCACAGCATCAATCCTACTTAACTGAGAAAGATAACCTGGAACTGCATAGGCTTGATTTTCCCCTCTCTGCCTCTACGCTGCCTTGGATAGCTGACACAGCTACTGCATGGGCTCCTCCTAGCTACTGTGTCTTCCTCTCCTGGCTCAGAATGCTGACGTCACCTTCTTTGCACTGTGTCACTCTTCCTTCTTCATCTCTAGCTCTGGAACAACGCTATCTATTGGGACAACTGCTTCTCTGCTGCAAACTCTCAGATTTCCCGGTTGATGCCTTCAATTGCCTATGATCTGCAATTGCTCTGATACCATGTGGAAATTTCTAAATCTAACACATCAGAAATCCCTATTGCATTATCTGGTTTATTATCTCCTACTTGTTCTTTCCATTAACAAGTTATTTATTAATATAAATACCGAGATAAACACAAATGCAACCTTCACACATATACAGATCAACCACTGAAATAACTGAGACAACACAAGGGACACCGTTATTTTTGGACAATCATCCCCGACAAAACCCAATGCGGGAAACCTGGTGCAGCAAATGAGCGTTTTATTATTATACAATTTTCTGAATACAACTAGCGTGCTAGAAATGGCTCACCCTTCAGAGATTTTCCTTGGCAGAAGTACCTTTCTCCGGAGACAAATATTTCGGCTGATCGGCAACCGGATGATGAGCCCCACAATAACTTCGATTGTTCCTCAACTGCACAGTGAAAGTTTTTCCAAGCTTCTCTCTGGAACTGCGTCACCCTCTATGGCTCTGCGGCTGCCTCTCAGCTCAGTCTGCCCCACGAAAACACCATAGCGCAACATTTTCTACCCAGCGTTAGCTTTGCTAACCTCTGCTTCAGCTTCTCGGCCTCCTGCGTCCTCAGCACTAGCCCTCCAAGCCTCTGCGTCAGCTCTCGCTGCCTCTGTGTCAGCTCTGGATGCCTCTGCGTCAGCCCAGGCTGCCTTTGCGTTGTCTCTCCGGAACTCTCTCAGCCTCTACGCTATGTATTCTCGACCTTCTGCCCCTCGCTGCAACAGATCACTAACTCGATTTCTCAGCAAACCCTAACCCAGAAAATCGAATTGACTGATCAATTTGGTGTGTCTCCAATTGACCCTCAAGCCTCCTCTCTTCCTGTTGATGATCCAATGGCTAAGATTAAGTCCCTAGTCAATGGCTAAATTAAAACTGGCTTGATCCTCTTCTCTTAGAACTTTCTCACCTATATTATATTAATAGACATTAATATTTTTATTTTCCTTAAGTTTAGACTTAGGAACTCATTAAAAATATTATTTATTTTAATATCTCTTCTTCCGGGTGGAATTTCTCCAAACGATTTATGGGTCTTGGAGATCTCATGTACCTCAGCCTCTCCACCAATTTTCATGGCTAGAACACATCTGATGCTACCAAAAATTAACACTAAGATCTCATCTATATCTCTTCTCTTAAGACCTTACTGTCATCATCAACGAATTGTGGTTGTACCAAACTGTTATGTCCTCGAGACTATATCTCTGATCCAAGAAAGAGAGACCTTTGAACTTGTCTTTGTATCTTTGATCTGAACTTCCTTACTGTGGTTAGCCCAGAAAATATCCTTGTTGTCTCTTCCTTCTCTAGCCGAATTCCATCCGAACTGAACCTTACATACTGAACTGTGGTATCCGAACTGTGCCTTCTACATTGAACTATGGCACTGATCCTTCATAGGAATCTGGGAAGGTATTCTAAACTTGTCCCTTTATTAGTCCACTGAAATCCGAGCTTGTCTTCTATTACTGCAATCCGAAAAATCAGAGATAGATAACCGAACTTCATTTTGTTATTAACTTATTACCCATCCGAAGTTACAGAGATATGCGAAGATCTCACTATGGAAATGAAAAGTGTCTTCACGCCTATATATAGTGGTTTCCCTCTATAAAGAAGCCAACATGATTTCTCGAATAGATGTGTCTCCGTATAGGTTGAACCAACATGAGTTTCTTATGCATCTTGAGGCCGACATCAAAAGGAGGATTAGTGCTTTTGTCGTTGGAGGGCTTTCTAGACATTTTATAAACTCATATACGTTGTTATTTTCCCAAGAAGGGTTCTTCATACATGACATTGACCCTTTGACTCTAATGACAAATCCTAAGGCTATCAATTGGAGCCATATAAATAAAATCTCTTGCTCATGAAACCCATGAAGCAAGGTATTACAAAACTAATTTTATTCTCTTCATTTCGTCATTTACAAACATCATAATTACATGTCATTATGAAGACCGAACCTAGTCACATTTTACAACAAGAAGCTCAAGCACATGCAAAGTATATGAAAGGGGAAGTAAGGGCTCAAAGGACTCCCTATGAAGCTCTGCGCTGCCTCTGCATGAGCTTACACTACCCAGCTTGGCCTCTGCACTTCCTCTTTTGGATCTCTCTCTGCCTCCTCTACGATGTATTCTTGGATCAGGAAATCTCCCTCTGGAACTCTCCCTTCCTCTCATTGCAAGAAATCTCCTCGATCGATTCTCTAGCAACTGTTGCACTGCCCTCTCTGAAAAATTCAATCGCTTGATATCTCTATCGATGTGTTTTCCAGATGCCCATTAAGCCTCTTCTTATAATCCTCTCGTTAATCAACCAACAACCCAGATTAGATTATAATCAATGGCTCAGATCATTTTGGCTTGATCCTTGTCTTCTTCGAGAAGTTTCACCCCCAATTTAATTAATACCCTTTAATTATTCTAATTTCCTAAGTTTAGACTTAGGCATCCATTAAAAATAATTAATTATTTTAATAAAACTCTCTCTGGGTGGAATTTCCCAAAACGATTTCTGGGTATTCTGGAAGACATGTGTCCTAGCCTCCCTGCAAATTTTGAGGCTTAGAGCACATCCATTGCTATCAGAAATCAACAACTACGCCCCTTGGCTTTGCTAGAAATTAGCCTAGATGAAGGAGTTGAGATTTGAGTGAAAGCTTCTCAACTCGAGACTTGCCCCCAAGGCCGGTGGATTAAATATTTTATCCACGTTAGCATAGATGTGGAGTAGGCGGCAACAAAGATCATGATAGATGGGGAGATGGTAAGGATGGCCCTAAATGGTTTCACTAAGCCATGGTCTCCTTTCTTTGAGGGCATTGTGGCACAAGAGAAACTTCCTGATTGGGGCAGACTGTGGGATGATCTCATCCAGGAAGAGATTTGGGAGGAATCTTTGTCAACAGACCACCAAAGGGGCGATGATGAGAATCCTGCTCTTGCTAGTTAGGCAAGGAAGGGGAAGGGGAAGGTCAACAAGGATACAGATGGAGAGGCTACCTCACAAGCTAGAAAGAAAGAAGATCTGAGCAGAGTAAAATGCTTTGTGTGCCACGAGTGACCATTATGCCTCATAATGTTCGAACAAGAAGAAGAGTAAGGGAAAGGTGCAGCAGGTTGCAACATCTACAGATACTCAAGTCAATGAGTTTGTTGCAAGATTTGAGGAGTTCTCATTGGTGTCTTGCCTTTCTAGCACTATAGTCAAGGGTGCATGGTTTGTGGACAGTGTTACTTCTAGACACATGAAGGGAGCACAGGGGCTTTTCACCAATTTATCAAACGATGACTCAGATGTACATGTGGAGCTTGGTAACAATGCCATGTATGGTGTGGAGGAAGTTGGGACCATTCAATTTCAGCTGGAATCAAGATGTCCTCTGGAGGTGACAGATGTATTGTATGTTCCGGGGATAACCAAGAATTTACTCTCTGTCTCAGCCATGGAAGACAAGGGATATGTGGTCTATTTCCAAAATTGACAGGCACTTGTCAAGCCAACAGCCTGGTTATTTTCACTGTAACACTAAGGTTACATATGGCCCTCATTGTCTCGTATCACATCATAATAGCAGAGTTGTTTGGTGAACTCCCTCATCTTATAGCAGAATTGTTTAGTGACCTATCTCCCTAGTTTTATCAGCTGGAACTATTTGCAGTAAGTTGTAACATTAACCTTTTATAGTTATTTCCAGACATTAATAGAGTTTCATTTCACTTCAGATCACTGCCAGCTTGTTTGACAGGGATTCCTTTTAAAAAATCATAGTCACAATATTGGGACATTATATAGTATTAATTGCACCAAGAGTCCTTTCAAGGTAGTACATGCATGCAAGGTTCTTTTGTGTGTGTGAATGATATTGTGTGTGGATGATAAAATAATCCTTAATTGTGTATATGAGAGAGAGAGAGAGAGACCTGAGCAGGAGAAAGAATTTCTGGAGAAAATCGAACATAGCGCTGACTCCCAAACACAGCAGCACTCACATCAAATCCACTGCCTACTTTTCCTTGTGCTATACAATGTGCTGTCTGAGATACTGCATGTACCAAATCCAAGTCCGTATCCAACATCTTATCTGAATATGTTGCACAAGCTGTACTAGGCAGTTTAACAGCACCAAGATAATGAAGGAGACCTGCAACAACAGCTGTTGTCATAGCAGCTGACGAACCCAGACCAGTCTTTGATACTTCTGGTGTACATGTCATTTGAGATGACGGATCTGATTTGTCTAGATTATTTATGTTCATATTAATTGATGAGAAGGCTGGAAGTGAAGCTAGTGTCCCTGTAGTTAAGGGTAATCCCTGTGCAACAATCTGCAACATACTCGAAAAGAAAACTATTATCAATGAATCATGCTTCCTATATTGGTATACAACAAGAATAATTGGAAATAATAAGAATCACACCCTGTGTTTAATGGCATCATATTTAATTGCACATCATTTAATAACGAAATAAAGGATTAAGAACCAGGAATTGTGCTGCATCTTCTAGGAATTCTTTGTTGTATATGAATTACTCTACTTTTTGTTACCAAAGTAAGAACATATAAAATCTCTGCAATTTGAAAAATTAACATCCTCCAATCAAGCTACCATTACTAGGCAATCAGATCAGATCGTGAGAAGAAAATGCAATTATCAATAACAGGGAGTAACAGACTGTTACATGCCAAAGCTTAAAGTATTCCTAATTTCTCTGTACCCACACTCCACAATCCCTAGCAACCTATTCTGAACCAGTGGCAAAAAGGGTTCATTATACATTATATATCACCATGTAATGATATGTGAAAGATGCAAATAGTTGGGTCATTCCAGAGAATGGATCACTCTTCATGAGTCATACAATCCCTACAAGGTTTTTATTTTCTATGTTCTCCGTAATTCTTTTTGTTGCTGCTATATATGATTGTGCTTATGTGAGTGTGCATAGAGTTGGACTGCGTATGTAATATCCATATCTTAACCTCTCGTATCCATTCCTTCCATGCCACTTTGAATCTCATAACTGAGAAGATTTTCAAAATATTTATGCGTTCGAGCATGGTTGATTCACATATAACATCCAGTGTCAATGTCACAGTGTAATCACACATAACAAGGGGTTCCATCTGTCAACAAAAAAAAATGTTTTCAGCTGCTGTGCTATGAGGGACATATCTATGCTGCTAAGTTGCATGGTACACGGAAACAGGAACGCGCTGGAAACATGACCCCCCAGAAATCAGGAAATGGGGAAACATGGTGTGTGTGTGTGCGTACATATATATTATATATATGTAATTTAACAGGAAACAGAAACAGATATGGATCTGGATCCGGATCCGGAAATGGATCAACCATGTTTTTGAAAAGCCAGGATCCAGATACAATGGGGAAATGCCAAGTACAAAAGATACAATAATACTTTTTTAATTTAAGAAAAAACATATTCAAAGTAAAAAATCAATACCTTTCATGAAACAAAACATTAGAACTGAAGTCATTAGATAACTTAGAAATCTGAAAACAGAAATCATTATGCATCATGCTTTATACAAAAAGGACAACTGTAAATACAAAATTGAGTATCTCATCAATGATCACTCTAACTACATGTCGAAAAATGGGTCTACATGCTCAACATTTGGATATTTCAACTCTACATCATGATCAACTTGTCATCTTCCATGAAATTAGCCTCAAAATATAAAAATTCCCATCTAGTTAAAATGGTAAATGAATGTTAGACACTATTTGGGAACATGCTATAGTCTATGTATCATATTGTTCTAAGAGGAATCTTTATCTAGAGTTGGATGGGATTGATCTAATTATATTATTATAGACAAAATCATCCTTTGTACACTATATATGATTATCCATGTATTGTCTGTAATGTTCCTTCCTAAATTTTCCTAATGTTTGGAAAATAAATTTTTGACAATTTTGATTAATGCTAACTCAAG
Organism: Pinus taeda; assembly: GCA_000404065.3. NCBI lineage: Eukaryota > Viridiplantae > Streptophyta > Pinopsida > Pinales > Pinaceae > Pinus > Pinus taeda. The sequence continues at coordinate 28,676 of APFE030916668.1, read as the reverse complement.
TCAAATTTTGGTGGAAAACATTGGAGAAATACTTTATTTGTATGCTAGTGGAATATGGGGCCCACATGATATTAAATTGGCAACTAGAGCCAAACTCCATGTGGGTCAGCTTATTTATGGCAGCTGATATTTTTATTGGATCCCTCTCGTCGAGAGGTGTAGGATTGATCCAAAGATCATCCAATTCTGATAAGTATTTATCAAGCCGACCAGCTCTTATGTAGGCTCTAGAACCCCAAACGTCATGTCTATTTAGCCTATGTGTTTTTGGTATAAATAGATGAGGATTTGATGTCATTTGAGTAGATATTCTTGAGTGATCTCCTCCTCTCCACGTCTTGGGTTTTTGGAGGAGGAGTGAGACACCAAGAGTAATATGCTGGCCTACTAGACTTGAAGAAGAAACGCAGTAAACAGAGCCCTAAATTACAGTCAATGGATGCCCTCATTTGCTGTCAAAGAGAGGCCTCAATACGCTGTCCAGGAAACATTATGCGCTGGTCATTGATGCACAGATCCTGGAGATATTTACACGCTGGAAATGGAGACACTCAGCCACAGATCAAGGAAGACATTTACACGCTGGTAAGCAATGAGGATATACGCTGGTTTATACATCTAAACGCAGTCCTAGCATGGAGATCTGTTCACGGCAATGGAAACATATACGCTGGTAATATGAAGACAGTGATACGCAGCCTACGTGGATGGGAAACGCACTTGGAAGTTAAGGCAGCATGGTTGAAGAATGCAGTCACTCAGGCAACACACTGTCACTCAGTCAATATATTTACACGCATCATTATGGATGTGCAGGAAATGATATAACAATGAAAACACGCTGGGCATTATAGATCATATACGTAGGAATATATATATACACAGTCAATATATATCACGCAGTCAATATATTTATACGCTGTTCTTGGTAGCCCTAGCCACAGTAAGCCGCAGGCTTATGAGGATGCAAAATCCTGTATGCTGGTCCCTATGCACTGTCATGGAATGCTGATCATGACATTTATATGCTGGGAATAATTAACACGCAGTTCATATATATACACGCTGTTTCATATAACATATATCAACGCTGTCCAATGTTGAATATATACACGCTGACCACATGACATACCGCTGTTCATGAAGATCTATATATACAGTTCATGAAGAGAAAATTTTACGCAGCAACTCTACGCAGGTCATACACAGATATGGTATACGTTGCTATGGAGATAAGAAGCCGCAGTCACATAGAGAAGAGCTGCTGTAGGGTTTGACTGCACCTAGGGTTTCGTTGCAGTCACAACCTCAATGCCAAGGACAATGAATAACGTCATCGCAGTGAAGAATAGTCTCAGCAGCATAACAGTGACAAGGGTTACATAATAAAGCAGTAATGAGACTCACTGTCTCAACAAATATACAGTGATGACAAAGATATATTGCAACAGTCCACATAATGATGAGTTCAATAATGACTGTCTTAGTGCATCAATGAAAGCATATATATCATAATGAGTGGATCACGTTGATATGAAGCTAGAGTGAAGATCTTCGTAATAATGGCTCCAATGGTGCTGAAATAAGGAGGATCTCAGCAGCGATGAGAAAGAGGATTAGAGATCTGTTATATGGATCTCTGTGACGTGCAGTAGTGACTTGTTACAGCATAGTGATGAGATCATGAGCAGCATGACGATACATGCTACACGGTAAGGTGCAACAAATGGACGAAAGGCAGCACTACGATAGGTGAAGTCATCACCTTGAAGAATCAGTTGAAGCGGAATGTCTTCAACTGATCTCATCGTTATAGGAGATGATCTATGCTCAGATCTAGATAAGTCAAAGTGTTGACTTCTGTTGTAAATGTATTATCTCTCTCTCTCTCTCTTTCTCTACTGAACTTTGAAGAACATAAAAGAAGAATTGATCAAGGGTTTCCCCACACATTGTGGGGTTTGTCCCTGCCTCGCGCCATATCTTGTGTCCTCTTGTCTTGGCTTGTCCTCTGCATTTTATATTTATGTTCTATCTGCAGTTTATCTTAATGCTAATGTGATTGCTAACTGTGAAAATTTAAATAAATTGCTCTAGCATAGAACATACCTAAACTTAACATGGTATCAAAGCTAAGGTAAAGCCAATGCCCAAGCAAGAGTGAAAGAGCAATCACCAAAGTCAGTTGAGACGAGACAAAAGGATCTAAGGGATCATTATCCCGCTTCTCATTCACTAAGGGAGAAGTCGAAGCAGAGAATGTTATCAGAATGGCGCAGCGGAAGTTTCTGATGGCCCATCTAAAGATCACTTCATTGGGAAGTTCGGATCTAAGGGTGGAAGGAATGGCAAAGACACATCTCTTGATGAAGATAACAATCATTCTTGGGACATCTTCAATGATCAAAGGAATGACTGGTAATGCAGGTCATCAAGGAAATGATCGACTCTTCCATGAAAGCAAGGAACCGTAGAATCTCTTTTATGTACCTGATCGCAAGAAGAACCTGGTGTCCATCTCGGAAATGGAAGTCAAAGGTTACAGGGTGGCACTTATTGATGGAAAGTTACGTGTTTGAAAATAGATCTTTCAAAGATATTTTTGAGTTCAAGGTTGTATCAAGTTGCAGGAAGTCCACTGGGGACCATGTCCATTGACTGAGCACCGGAGGTCTGTGAGTCAGATGGTAACTAGGATGCCTGAATTCAAAAAGGAGCATGAAGGTACATGTTTGAAATGTACTGAAGGAAAATATTATAAGGGGACCATTCCCCTCATGCAGCAGGTCGACAGGCTTGAAACAACCCGAGGAGTTTGAGACTCATGATCGGGGATCTCGTGTATACAGGTGGAAGAAAGCCCTCTATGGCTTGAAGCAAAACACCTCAGGCGTAGTATGAGAGGATTGATAGCTGTCTAATGCAGCTAAGATTCACTAGGAGTGAAACCGATCCAAACCATTACTCGAAGGTTGTGGATGATAAACCTCTCGTACCGGCACCTATGTCTGACAGGTGCAGACCCTCTCATTTATAGGAGACAGAGGGAGTTGGATTCTGAATGTGGAAAGATAAGTTGCAAGCCTGTGACTACCTCGAGGATCTTAACTTTCAAGAAGTCATATGGTAGTGATGTCGGACCTGATTTGGGAAATGCCTCTAAGTTTCATAAACTCATTCGCATTGACGTCTTGGAGAACCTCTGTCTGGACATATGTGTTGCAGTTAGCATGGTGAGCTCATATTTGGTTGAGCCCCACTGGATTGGTGCCAAGAATCTTCTGAGATATCTTCAGGGCACAATCTCTCATGGATTGAGATACACTGCCGGAAATATGAAATCATATGATTATTCGAATGATGAGTGGGCAGGCAGTGTGAAGGATCACTAGAGCACTTCTCAGTGTTGTTTGTCTTTGGAATCTGCCTCGATATCCTAGATGAGCAGGAAGCAGAAGTTGGTGACTCTGAGCACCACCAAGGCAGAATACATTGCTGCTAGTATGGCCTTCTGTGAGGCAGCCTGGTTGCTAAAGCTCTTCAGTGAGTTGTTTGTACACATGATGAATACCACTGTGATTCTCTGTGACAACCAGAGGTGGGATTCGATTATTGAGAAATCCCGTATTCGACGATTGCTCCAGCAGGTAGACATCAGATACTGCCTTATCTGGGATATGGTAAGTCGATGAGCAAGGAGGCTCCATCGCATTGAGACTGATGTATAGGTCGTTGACATTTTGACAAAGCCCCGGGGAAAGATCAAATCTGTGATTTTCTCGTACGACTTACAAGGGTCCTGCATGTTGCATACATTGAGCCCTGGGAGCTCTGGGGGCTTACGATTCTTACTGGAACAACATACGACCACAGGGTGACTCACCCTCCCTTGGTGGTGCGCACTGGAACAAGATGATATGCTCTCTTGTGGAATAGGATGATTCGCTCTCCTTTGTAGCAAGATTGATTTGTTCTCCTGTGAGGCCTGGATTGATGTGTTCTCCATGGCGATTGTAGCAGGATTGATGTGTTCTCCAGTGAGGCCTGGATTGATGTTCTCCATGGTGGCCTGGATTGATGTGTTCTCCATGGCGATTGTAGCAGGATTGATGTATTCGGATTGATGTATTCTCCTGTGAGGACAGGATTGATTAAGTTCTCCCGTCGAGGTATCCCACCCTTGCAGTCTGGGACTCATGGGAAGTACCTCTCATCTGATCAATGAGCAAGGAAATGAAGTTAGGCACCATAGTAGTACCGATGGACACATCGTTGTATCTACCGTACTCCCTACGCTTGGATGACCTCAATTGATCTGGGATCAATGATACTGGTCTGGGACCAGTGGTAGGAGTTGTACATACTATGACGCTGACTTCGGGTTGGCTGAGACTGGTTTGGGATCAGTGGTACATACTCCGAGACTGACTTCGTGTCAGTGCAGGACTGGTCTGGGACCAGTAAGAGTCGTACATACTATGACGCTGACTTCGGGTCGATTGAGACTGGTTTGGGACCAGTAAGTAGTACACTCTAACCCTGTGATATTGGTCTGGGACCAGTGGTAGGAGTTGTACCTACTATGACACTGACTTCAAGTCGGTTGAGACTGGTCTAGGACCAGTGGTACATACTCCGAGATTGACTTCCTGTCAGTGCAGTACTAGTCTGGGACCAGTGAGAGTGGTACACACTATGACGCTGACTTCAGGTCAGTTGAGACTGGTCTGAGACCAGTGGTACACTCTCTGAGACTGTGATACTGGTCTGGGACCAGTAGTAGGAGTGGTACTTACTATGAAGCTGACTTCGGGTCGATTGAGACTGGTCTGGGACCAGTGGTACGCACTCTGAGACTAACTTCGGGTCAGTGGAGAATGATATGACTCATTCTCGATAAATTCTTCTTCTTCATAGTTCAGCAGAGCTAAGTTGAGCAAAGCAAAGCCAGCAGAGCTGAGCAGAGCCAGCAGAGCCAGCAGAGCACAGCAGAGCTGAGCAGAGCCGGGCAGAGCAGTGCAAGGCACTAATGGCAGTGATAGTACAATCGGACATATGGATCAGCGGATGGAGTTCTCCCTAGTTGAGAGGGAGTGTTAAATTGGCAACTAGGGCCAAACTCCATGTGGGTCAGCTTATTTATGGCAGCTGATATTTTTATTGGATCCCTCTCATCGAGAGGTGTAGGATTGATCCAAAGATCATTCGATTCCGATAAGTATTTATGGAGATATGAATTTATTTTGTTTATGTAATTATGATCAAGCCGACTAGCTCTTATGTAGGCTCTAGAACCCCAAACGTCATGTCTATTTAGCCTATGTGTTTTTGGTATAAATAGATGAGGATTTGATGTCATTTGAGTAGATATTCTTTAGTGATCTTCTCCTCTCCACGTCTTGGGTTTTTTAGGGAGGAGTGAGACACCAAGAGTAATATGCTGGCCTACTAGACTTGAAGAAGAAACACAGTAAACAGAGCCCTAAATTACAGTCAATGGATGCCCTCATTCGCTGTCAAAGAGAGGCATCAATACATTGTCCAAGGAACATTATGCGCTGGTCATTGATGCACAAATCCTAGAGATATTTACACGCTGGAAATGGAGACACTCAGCCACAGATCAAGGAAGACATTTACACGCTGGTAAGCAATGAGGATATACGCTGGTTTATACATCTAAACGCAGTCCTAGCATGGAGATCTGTTCACGGCAATGGAAATATATACGCTGGTAATATGAAGACAGTGATACGCAGCCTACATGGACAGCCCAAGCAATATACGCAGCAACACTACGTGGATGGGAAACGCACTTGGAAGTTAAGGCAGCCTGGTTGAAGAACGCAGTCACTCAGGCAACACGTTGTCACTCAGTCAATATATTTACACGCATCATTATGGATACGCAGGAAATGATATAACAACGAATACACACTGGGAATTATAGATCATATATGCAGGAATATATATATACGCTGTCAATATATATCACGCAATCAATATATTTATACATTGTTCTTGGTAGCCCTAGCTGCAGGCTTATGAGGATGCAAAACCTTGTACGCTGGACCCTATGCACTGTCATGGAATGTTGATCATGGCATTTATATGCTAGGAATAATTAACACGCAGTTCATATATATACACGTTGTTTCATATAACATATATCAACGCTGTCCAATGTTGAATATATACACGCTGACCACATGACATACCGCTATTCATAAAGATCTATATATACAGTTCAAGAAGAGAAAATTTTACGTAGCAACTCTATGCAGGTCATACACAGATACAGTATACGTTGCTATGGAGATAAGAAGCCGTAGTCACATAGAGAAGAGCTGCTGTAGGGTTTGACTGCACCTAGGGTTTCAGTGCAGTCACAACCTCAATGCCAAGGACAATGAATAACGTCATCGCAGTGAAGAATAGTCTCAGCAGCATAACAGTGACAAGGGTTGCATAATAAAGCAGTAATGGGACTCACTGTCTCAACAAATATACAGTGATGACAAAGATATATTGCAACAGTCCACATAATGATGACTTCAATAATGATTGTCTTAGTGCAACAATGAAAGCATAGATATCACAATGAGTGGATCACGTTGATATGAAGCTAGAGTGAAGATCTTCGTAATAATGGCTCCAATGGTGCTGAAATAAGGAGGATCTCAGCAGCGATGAAAAAGAGGATTAGAGATCTGGTATATGGATCTCTATGACATGCAGTAGTGACTTGGAGGACAGCATGATGTATGGGCAGCATAGTGATGAGATCATGAGCAGCATGATGATACATGCTACACGGTAAGGTGCAGCAAATGGACGAAAGGCAGCACTACGATAGGTGAAGTCATCACCTTGAAGAATCAATTGAAGCAGAATGTCTTCAACTGATCTCATCGTTATAGGAGATGATCTATGCTCAGATCTAGATAAGTCAAAGTGTTGACTTCTGTTGTAAATGTATTATCTCTCTCTCTCTTTCTCTGCTGAACTTTGAAGAACATAAAAGAAGAATGGATAAGGGTTTCCCCACACATTGTGGGGTTTGTCCCTGGCTCGCGCCATATCTTGTGTCCTCTTGTCGTGGCTTGTCTTCTGCGTTTTATATTTATGTTCTATCTACAGTTTATCTTAATGCTGATGTGATTGCTAACTGTGAAAATTTAAATAAATTACTCTAGCATAGAACATACCTAAACTTAACACATGAAGTACGCACTTGGGGAAGAAGGAACTAGAATTCCTTGAGGCAAATCGAATTGGTGGAGGGACCCACAAGGAATGCATGGCAAACAATTATAAAAGGAAGGAATGAGGGAGCAATGGGGGTCTTCTATCTATTTGACAATGGAATTTGCCTTAGTTGTTCAGCTAAGCCAATATTGTGTTGTTCAACAAGTTATTTAATTAAATAAACAGTGATGTAAACACTACTGCAGACTACACTGACATACAGATCATAAACTAAAACAAAAGATGAGACAAACACACAAGGGAGACTGTTATTTTTGGACAACACGTCCTCGGAAAATCCCAATGCGGGAAAAACGGTGCAACAGATAGAGGGTTTGTATTATTAAGCAAGCAGAATCTGAGTACAACAGGTTGCCTCTCACACAGGCTAACCTTACAGAGAAATCACAACAATAAGAAATACATTTGAGGGTTTACCTCACTCCTCAAGTCACAGTTGACCCAATGAGTGATCTGACACCCTCCCGGCAACCACTGCGAAGTCCCTAGGCAATCACTACGTGGGCTAGTGTCCTGCCTCGAGAGGGCTGCATCTCTTCTTCTGCTCGATCGATTTGCTGGATGAAGACTGTTGTTCAACCCTCCCAGCTCAAACCTCGCTTCTCTAGCAAAATCTCAGATTACTAACGAATACTCTGCATTGCCACTGCAAGAGCCCCTCTGGACTACGTAAGCCCCTTCTGGGCTGTGTAGGCCTCTGCGCTGCCTCCCTGATGCTCAAGCTGCCTCTCTGCTACGTACTCTTTGGTTCGGAACCTCCTCTCTGATCCAAATCTCTGCTTCTGCCCCTCACTGCAACTTAGATCACTGGTTCGATTTCTCACCAAGCCACGCCCCAGAAAAATCGAACTGACTGATCAGCTTGGTGTATCTCCAACTAACACTCAAGCCTCCTCTTATACTTTTCCTATTGATGAATCAACGGTCGATATTGAGTCTCTAATCAACGACTAAGATTAAATTAGACTTGATCCTCGTCTCTTAGAAGCTTCTCACCCATATTTTCATTAATACCCATTTGTATTTTTATTTTCCTAAGTTAGACTTGGGAACCCCATAAAAAATATTAATTATTTTAATAAAATACAATCCCGGTGGAATTTCACCAAACGATTTATGGGTCTTGGAAATCTCATGTGCTCTAGCCCCTCCACAAAATTTCGAAGCTAGAGCACATCCAATGCTACCCAAAAATCAACAAGGTGTTCCCAGATAGAGAGCCTGAGGAGGAGGAGGCCGAGACAGTAGAGGAGTCCGGAGATGAGGGAGAACCATCATCAGGAAGGCCACCACCACCACCAAGAGGAGGACCATTTGCCGCAACCGGGGGAGTCCTTGCTTCACTTCGGGGTGTGCCGAAGTATTTGACACTTAGGATCAGGGGGACCAAACAAGGGCAGTGTGTGTCAGCCCTGGTTGACAGTGGGGCCACCAACAATTTCATTGATGCCTAGATGGTGGAGCGTAGGGGCATCTAGACAGCTACATTTGAGGGGTTCTCAGTTTTGGCACCTAGAGATTGGACCATGCATTGAACTAAGTATGTCCCCAGGGTTACCTTGAAGATGGGGAAGTACTCACTCACTGATCATTTCTTCGTGGTTGATGTCCCAGACACCAATGTGGTGTTGGGTGTACAATGGTTGTACACATTGGGGAAGGTCACTAATGATTGGCAGATGCTAGAGATGGAGTTCAAGGGGCCAGATGGGAAGCTTGTATTGCTAAGCGGAATGCACTCTTATCCCCCTGAAACAGTTAACCCACTGGATGGATGCAAATTTACGACATGGAGATGTGCAGTGGGCAGTTGAGTTGCGGATTTCTGAGTTAGGGACACGAGCACAGGCTACAAACCCAAATATACTAGCCTTATTGGAGAGGCACCAAGGGGGTTTTGGGAATGTTCCACCATGTAGACTGCCAGACCATGGATTTGAGCACACCATTGAGCTGGCGGAAGGGGTGAGCGCAGTCATCACCACCCCTTATAGGCACCCAAAGGCCTATAAGGATGAGATAGAGCAAGCCATTTAGGAGTTGTTGAGATTAGGACACATCAAGCCTAGCTTGAGCCCATTTGCTTCTTCCATAGTGCTGGTGGAGAAGAAAGATGGGACATTGCGCATGTGTATCGACTACAGGTCTCTCAACAAGAAGACCTTGAAGAACAAATACCCCATTCCACACATAGATGAGTTGATGGAAGAGCATAGACAAGTTAAATACTTCTCTAAGATAGATCTATGTTCGGGGTATCACCAGATCCGCGTGAGGGAGCAGGATGGTCCGAAGACTGCTTTTCACTGCCATTATGGACATTTCGAGTTCTTGGTGATGCCCTTTGGGCTAACCAACACTCCAGCGACATTCCAGTCTTGTATGAACCACGTGTTCTGTGGGAAGTTGAGATGCTTTGTCCTGGTTTTCTTCGGTGATATACTCATTTTGCAGTAGGACATGGGAGGAACACCTTCAGCATTTGGAGGAAGTGCTTCGCATATTTGAGGAGCAGTAGTTGTATGCGAAGATGTCCAAATGTGAGTTTGGATTAATGGAGATGTTGTACCTGGGCCATGTGATTGGGGAAGATGGACTGAAGGTGCATCAGGAGAAGATTCGGGCTATACTAGATTGGTCCACACCCAGGAACGTGACAAAGTTTAGGGGGTTCCTAGGCATTTGTATATATTACATGAGATTTGTCAAAGGGTTCTCACAGCTTGCAGCACCTCTTAAAGATTTGACAAAGAGGGGAGCTTTTGAGTAGCGCAAGTGGCAAACAAGGCCTTTGAGCGCCTCAAGAGGGTCATGAGCAGTTGCTCGGTCTTAGCCTTGTCGGATTTCACACGACCCTTTTGTTGAAGAATCTAGGGCAAGTGTAGATAATGTGCTTCTTCTAGCATGATAACTACTTGTGAGTTATTTTAATTTTTCTTCTTAGCACAATCTTCACTTGTTCTTATTAGAGTGTGTCTTCTTATATTCATCAAATAGTTACCAAAAACAAAAAGACAAGAACACAACATATTGGCTTTCTGCCAGGGTCAAAACCTCTCCCTCTTGCAGAGGAAAACCCGCACAAAATTCTTCTTATAGATATTCCAATTGACAAATATCAAGACGATGACCCTTGACCTTCTAAGCCACTCCAAGACCAAGACACCAATCCTCTTCTTTGTCACTGCTGAGATCATCATCATTGTACTGCTGAGATCTTCATTATTGCTGCCATCACTGAGAAAATCATTGTTGCATCTTCATAGAGATCTTCACCATATTAACGAAGTCATCATATTGTTCTTCATTATGACCTTGGTTCATGTAATGCTCTGAGATCTTCATCATGACCTTGTCTTCGATAGGATTATGATCAAGACTATTATGTCAAGAACATGACTATTTCAAGTATGTTGATTGAGTATTATGTCGAGACAGTATGTGTGCTGAGACAGTGTGTGTCACCGTGAGGACTATTCATGAGGTATATCGAGATCATGATTGTATGTCGAGACAGAGACCCAAGACCTTATTTATTGCACTTATGCCGAGATTGTACCTCTGTGGCATCCATCCAAAATTGTCTCACTGTTTTTCCATCCGAACTGCGAGGATCTGAAACCTATACCCATCCTACAACCATCCAAAAGTCACAGAGAATCTGAGTCTCTGTCGTCACCCGAAGTTGTAGAGAAGTCTGAATTGGTGCCCTCTTCTAATGCGGATTGCAGACCCTGTACCCAACCGAATAATCTCAAATAAATGCGAGTTCTTGTTCTGCTCTTTTGCGGTGACCCTAGCTGGGTATATATAGTGGTTATGTTTCCACATTAAGCCAGCTTGACTAAGTGAACCATTGTGTCTCTTATATGAACTGACATGACATTTATAGATATATTTTGAGGTTGGCATAATGTTCTCTTCATCGTTTTGCTTGCTGCCTTCTTCAAGAGGATTGTGCTTGTCTTGGAGGGCTAATCTAGCCACTAGGTAGACTCATATACATTACATATATGCTCAAGAAGAGCTCTTTATACATGTCTTTGACTTTTTGACTCTCCTATACCTATGAAATGAGCAAGAAACTCATTCTTATAATTTACAAAAATAATATTTCTTTTTCTTGACAAGTACAAAGATCAAAATTAGATTTGTAAATATTGAACCTAGTTACACTTTCTTCAAGACTCCCTCTTAACTAGGGAGGTATTTATAATGGTACTTGGTCATTCTCAATCTGAAGAATCTCTCACAAGAAGAATCGGATTGGTAACCTTTGTTATAGCATCATAGTAACCAACATTGTTTCCGCAGCAAGGCCTTGACTGACAACTCTATCTCTCATTAGATTAGACCACACACAATGTTGGCGAGACCAATGACTATAGACACCTTCATCATTGTCTCTCAAGGCAAATACCCACCCGAGTGTTCACTGAGTATGACCTTCTAGGACTATTCTTATCTCGGGTTCCCAACCCTCAAAGAATATCAGTCCTCTTGCCTACTCTTATCTTGGATGCCCTACACATCCTCAAAGAGCATCGGATGCCAGATGATTACCCAACCCTCCATTCTTTCTTCCCAAGTGAAGACAAGAATGTTGTGTCTATCTCTCCCTCTCAACTAGGGAAGATATGCCCATTCCTATAAAGGAATGTACCCAAGGTCCTTTTGAACAGGAACTTGCTTAAGCTCCCTCTTAATTAGGGACTTGTCTGAGCTCTCTCTTGACAAGGGACTCTCCTTTCCATCAGCGGCTTCTTCTTTGTGGGTCCTCCAACTGCTTCATCAACTTCTTTCCTTGATGTCATGAAATTCAGTTGAGCTCCTTCCTTGTAGGGCATTAGCCATCGATCACTTTCCTTCTTGATTCGTCATGTCATTTCTCTCTTCATGGAAAGCGACCTTCTTGGTACATATCTGTAACCTTCTTCATATGGCTACTTCTTTTCTCTTCATGCTTCTTTCAGGAATTTCCATCCATCGCATGAATGTTGGTTGTACTTGTACTTACAACTCTTGTTCCAGTAGCCCTGCATGAACTCATCCAGATATTATTCAAGAAATCAAAGCATAACATTAAATTAAATCATACCTTTTGAGATGACTCTTCATCATGACATCTTTTTGTAGGTATCAGCATCCTGCATACATGTTGACACATTCCCAAAGATATACATTGTCAAGGGTCTCTATCTTTTCCAGACTTCCATCAAACTCTTCACATCTTTTCGGGAGATTTCTTAGTCAAGTGTTCTTGGTCTTTTGGATGTTGATTGCCATCATGGTTGCCTATTTTACGATCTCTTCCTTCCTCACACATTCCATTCTCAGGAGTTTCTAATCAGAGTTCTGTAATCGTAGTCAACCACCTCATACTTTATATGAGGACATATTATGTTGATTTCATCTAGTGCGACTTATGCCTTTCTGCATCTTTTCAGAGGAGTAGATCCTTTCCCTTTATCATGCTTCTTAAGAATGATCTATATTACCTGCAACCATACGACATGACATTATAAAATTAAATATACGCATACATACCTCATTTTACCTTTAGGTCATCTAGGCTTCTTCCAACAGCGTCCTTGATTGAAGTGTCTTCAATCCCTTGATCTGCTTTTTTCTTATGTCACCATAACATCATCCATGAATTCCATAAATTGGAGTTTTTGATGAAACACTTGCTTCCTCTCCAGATTACTGAATGCTCTGATAAGTATTCCATCAGAGAATCTCGAGGATCTTGCATAGCCTCTGTTGACCACTGCATGTCAACTACCGATAGCAATACCCCCCCTCTTCTTCGCAAAAGGGATAGCGCTTGATCGACATGTCCGTGCCATTCGACAGTCATCATCCACTTGATCATATTGAGTTGTAAACCCAGTCTGCATGTTGAATTGTAAATAATCTTAGCAGAGTTGAGTCATGAATGTAAATTGCCTAGGTGGACCTAATTTTCTAATGATAATCTACGTTCCGGAAGGTTTTTCGTCTCACCAATCCATAATCAGTAGAGTTTTCCTTCAACCTGACCCCAAAGCTGGAATGGATTTTGTCATTAGAGTCTTAGGAGAATCCTAGTGTGTTAATCTGCTAGATTATGTTTGGTCGCAGAACTGGGTGGTCTATGAGGGTCTATGTCAAAGGGCTTTTTCCCCCTTGAGATGTAAAATTGTAAAAAAATCATGATGTAAAGTGTCTTGAGGGTTAGGAAATGTTTTTCCCGTCTTAGGTCCTAAGTCCTAGGTCCTAGGGAATTTTTTCCAAAGGCTAAGTTCGAGGATCCATTTAAAAATAAATTAAAAATATGATTATATAAATATATATATATATATAAAATAAATAAATAATAAATAAATAAATCTTAAAAATATAATAATAATAATAATATTTTGAGTAAATAAATGCAGAATTTCAATTTTTTAATGCTATTAAAAATTCGACGGATGAGATTAAGAGATATCTTGATCCTCATCGACGGTCGAGATCATTTTGACGTGGATCACTCGAACTAGCCGTTGGGAAGTTTTCCTTTAAATAGGGTGCTAGGGGTCATTTGAGATCATTCGATCTGTGAGTCTTGTGCTAAAGAACCTCTCTTGTAAACTTTTTCTGGTGCTAATAAAGAAAGACTTTGGGGTTGAAATCTTGCTGGTGTTACTCTCTGGAAGTGTTGTGAGCTATTTTATTTTATGCATATTTTAATTTTCAGCCATTAGTAACAGCTTATTGAAGAGTATTGTTGAGCATAGGTATCTTGTTCACTTGCTAGGGTTTGAATGGTATTAAATTTTCTGAAGTAATAGCAGGTATCTCCATTGCATTTGAGATCTAGTACTACTTTTTCTCTCTTTATTGATGGTTGAAGTGAGTTGTGCAGGAAACCCTTATCGAAGAAAACCAGTGGGCGTTTGGGGAAGTTCTCGGCTAAACCAGCCAACTCCTACAAGCATTTTCTTGTAGAGCCCAACCAGTTTCAATCCTGGATTTATCATTTAATTTGTTTTTCTGATTTGCATGAGAGATTTCTAAAGCATTTCATAGCAAATCTAAAGTTTTGAAAATATTATTGATGATAACTGACAAATCTGGCTTTTGTAGAGCTTAATTTTGTAATTTTGGACCAGTTTGTCGGGTTTTAGCTTCAATATTTGCATATATTCTTCGGGTGCTTGTTTTTCCATTGCAGGTTGCAGCGTTTTCTGGCAATTTCCGAAGGTTTATCCAAATTGTAATTTGCAATCCAGGGGTTTTATTTGGCAGCGATTTTTCATTATGTCCACTGCCTGGGGTTTTGTTCAGCAGAATTATCTTCAAAATCTATTAAGAGTTTTGCCACTGTGTGTTTCATTTCTCACCCTTGCATCCTGAAATTGTCCATCTCTCTCTACTCAGCTTTACAAGCGGATCCAACCCACAGTATCTACCTCTGTCGACCTGCTATTCTCATACGCTATGTTTCAATTCCCCTGTCGTCCAAGCTGTTGACCAAACCCGCAACGCATCAAGCAAGTAAAACAAAAAAAAGGGAAATCACCCTCACGCAAATCTCTATTGATGCTTGTAACTACGTATATTTCTATAATCTAATATGTTGCCTGTTGTTCACGCTCACCTGCGTCAAATCTCCATTGGCATGCATCTGATCAACACATAAATTGTTGGGCGTAAGAATCACGTGTTTCTCGTGGGCGTCAGGTAATTTTTCAGTCTCAATACGGTTCAGGGTTTTCCTACTGTGGTCGCCAAAGAGCATTCCGCCATTGAACATTGCTGGAACATGCAAACCTGCGTGAGGCCTTTTGTCTCTCGCACTGCTGCTCCTCGCTGCCGTCACCAAAGCTTCCGTGGGCCTGCATCTGCTCAAACGCAAAAATCATTCAAACAAATATGCGTGGGTAAGATATGGTTTATTTTGTTTAAGAGTTAGGATAGGTTTTAATAAGTTTCATTCGATTTCTTAAACGTTTCATTTGTTATGAACTATGTTTTTTTTTTGACATAAAAAAAAAAAATAATAATAATAATAATAAAATCGATTTTTTTTTTAATTTTTGATATAGTTAGCGTGGTTAGTTGTTAAAGTTAGATTTTGTTAGATTAGATTTAATTACTTTAGTGTTTAAGTTTCAGAGTTTCGATTTTAAAGCTTTGTATATATTATAATATGCATTGTTTTCTTGCATGTTAGATGTTAGTTTTTGTTTAGATTTTTTTTTTTTAAGTTCTGTTTTAAAATTATAAAAAATTTAAAAAAAAAATCATAAAAAATACAAAATATATAAAAGGGGAGTTTTATTTTCTTTTAAAGAGTAGATTTAGATTTTTAAGTTTCATTAGGTTTTAAATTTTTGTCTAAAAAAACATAAAAATAGTGGAAATTTTTTGCCAGATTCAGTATTTAGCTCAGTGATTTACCACGTTTTATCTTCTCTGCTAAGGCTAAAATTTTGATGTGAAATTAATGTTTATCATCTTTTATATGATTTGGCATGCTTGAATGATCATAAATGAGATATCTGGTTAGCGTTTAAAACTGGATGGTTGTGTATCGAAGCTTTACCTTTCGAAATTTTTTTCGCTGGAATATCGTTATTGAGATTTAATCACTGGAAAAGCATTCTACGCTTATCGAATATCTTACATTACTTGAGTTATCTGATGGTTAATGATTGTTAATCAGTTCATCTTTCCGCAGCATTTGATAGATAATCTTCCAAACATTAACTCCACAAGGCACTGGTCTATTAATTCAATAAAATCTATTTAGTGTTGGTTTCCTTCCGTGTCCCCCAAACCAACTGCTTCACAGTTGGTCATCCATTTTCCTATAGGGTCTACCCCCCTTAGCCGCGGGAGACAGGCTTAAACGGAGAGATCGGGGATCAGGGTGATAGCCCCCAATCTGAGCGTTGTCGTGACAATCTGTGCGACAACAGCCTCATCTGGCAGATGTTCCCTTTTGACTTGATGTATGATCAGACCTGTCTTGGATGACTTCTTTCTTTCGTTCAATGTCTAAGAGGTTTCCAAGAGTTATGTCCTTCATGTTTGACTACCATGGATTTTGTTCTCCATGATGCCCATGGTGATGCCACGAGCTCTTGCTTCTAATGCTTTCATGATGCCATGATGCATCTTATTATCATGGTCATATCTAAACATTTAGGAGCTTATGATAGGACCCCTTTTGCAAGGGAGGCCATCTTAATTATAGTGGAGATTTGTTGCTCCCTCTTTCCTTGGCCCTTTTCTTCAGCTTCGTACATCTTTCCGGTGATATGAGCTTCTTTCCATATTCTTTCCATAGCATCGAATCTTATACTATTCTATCTTATTTGATGACCAAATAGTCCTTTCCTTTCTGCATATGATTGTGTCCTTCAACACTTTTGCCTTCAAATTGTCTTTCTCTATCTAGCATAGAGACCACAATTTGTTGAATGAGGTGACCTTCTTGTTCATGGATATTTGTTACCTTGTTTATTGCATTTCAAAGAGTATATCTTCTTTTCATATATCCATTTTTGTGTCTCCTTTCTTGTTACATAGGGATGAGAGGACCTTAAGAGTTCTTTCCAATGAATTCAAAGGATACCTTGACATGTTCACTAACTTCTTCTTATCTATGAGGATTATGACAATCACAATCCTCCTTATTTTATGCAAGGATCTTTGAGTGATTTCATATGAATCCTATGAGTCTCTTGATGCCCTCAAACAATGCTTGACCTTTAGAGACTTATTTCATACGAATCTTATGAGTCTCTTATGAGTCTCTTGAATGATCTCTTTCAATGAGATTCTTGCTTGAGCTGCCTAGTATAACTGAGTTCCAAGATTTCCTATGAGACTTTCTCGCACTGTTCAGCACCAAGCACTGTTGTTTTTATAAGATGTTCAGATATGATATCGACATCAAGAAATTTGAGAGCACAATTATCATGCTCGTCCGAGATGTGGCACAGTGTTCTTCTTTCGAAATGATATTTTTGTATGATGTGATTGTGTTGACACATCCTTGTGACATTCTGTGGTATGTAATTTATAAAGGTATGCCTTTGAACTGTGGGTAGCATTGAGATACTGATACCTTCCATTAATTATTGAATTGTGGTTCCTGTGCATTACTATGCATCATATTTTAACACCGAGTAGCATCATGGAATTACTGAGATTGTGTTGCAGAGATCCTTCTTCTTACTGTGATCTTCATCGAGACTTGTGCACTTCTTCATTATATAAACAAAAGCCTCTTGTTGTTGTATGCTGCTGTTGTAGACTGATTCATCAGTCTTTGATGTAGGTCTTCAACTTGCTTTGATGCCATTCTTGAAAACTGATCCTTGAATGTCTATTTTGTAGGAATTTACAGGGTAAGTTCCTTAGATAGAACACCAAGGGACATCACTCACAAACAGATCACAGATCAGTACACCAGTATTCTTGACGTGGTTAAAACCCTCAAAGAGGGAAACAGTGCACGGCCTGAGCCAACGCGGCCACTTCAACCAATTTATTAATATAAAAGAGAGAAAATTTACATAAGCTTCTCTCATGAATGATCACCTTACAAATGACCCTCCATGCCCTTTAAATAGAGATCATAGACCAATCAGGTGTTAAGCCACGAATCAAGTGTTGGTAATACCGAGGAGAGAATGAACTGTCGGATCACTTCATGTCTAGAACATATCGTGACCGTCGGATTATAAGTTACAAAAGTACATAGTAAAGAAAAACACTTTACCTAATTCTACACTAGACCAAGTTATACTTAATTATTTCCTATGTGTCAGAATATCCTAACATCCCCCCTTAAGAACAACTTGTGATATGATTGAAAGATGTACAAATATGACACAATAGGAGAAGGAAGGAGGCATTAGAGTCTATCCCCCCTCAGTGATAACTTCCTGAACTCCAACCATAAATCAAAGTTTAGTAAACTTCACCTCTATGAAAGCCTTTGTAAAGATGTCTGCAACTTGATCATAGGTTGAACAATATTGCACTTCAAGAACATTGTCATGAATGAGCTTTCTGATGAAGAGCATGTGTAGTTCAATGTGTTTGATGCACTAATGATGCTTCTGGCACTTTCATTATCACACCAAAGTGTAGTCGAATGCTGCTGCTGAAAGCCAAACTCTGACAGGATCTGAAGAAGCCACGGGGCTTCCTTACTAGCTTCTACGACGCCACGATACTCTGCTTCTACTGAAGAAGGAGAAATGGCACTTTGTTTCTTCCAAGTCCTAATAGGTCCAGAACCAAGAGTGAAGACATTGTTGAAGTTTCTAAGTTTACTTAGTTAGAAACCCTCCATGCACTTTATCTGATTTATTCCTATCTACTTGTTATTTTTCTTAACAAGTTATTTACAATGTAAATACTGAAAATAAACACCAATGCATGCTCAACATATTACAGATCAGCAACTACAAGAAACAGAAACAAACACACCATATGACACCATTATTTTTGGACTAATGTCCCTGGAAAAACCCAATGTGGGAAAACCAGTACAGCTATCTGAAGGTTTTCTTATTAAGCAATATCAAAGTACAATCTGGGTGCCGAAACTGGCCTACCCAACAGAGAATTTCCTTAGCAGTAATACCTCTCAGTTTCTGACAAATCTTCTAGCTAAAACCCCAGATAATCCTTTCGACAGCTACTCAGCACAAATTTGCCCTAGAAACCCTAGCGTCAATCTCTCTCTGGACTGCGTCAGCCCCTCTCTGCCTCACGTTGGCCCTGCGTTACCCGGATGGGTCTGCGTCAGCCTTGGGAGGCCCTGCGTCAGCCCTTTAGCCCTCTGCGTCACCAACGCTGGCCTCTCTGAGGCTCTGCAAAGCTCCTAGCTGCCTCTGCATGACCCTGCATGAGCCCTGGCTGGCTCTGCGTCACTCTCCTTGGCTACTGTGCTGCTCTCCCGGCACTATCTCTGCCTCTCTATCTCTTTGTACTCAAATGCCCCTCAGCTGCATCTCCCGATCACTAATTCTATCTCTCTTAGCAAACCCCGCTCTAGAGAATAGAATGATTAATCAATTTGGTGTGCTCTCCAAGTGACCCTCAAGCCTCCTCTTATACTTTTCCTATTGACATCTCAACGGCCGAGATTAAGTCCCTAATCAACGGCTAAGATTAGATCTGGCTTGAT
>APFE030916663.1:106132-147940 GCA_000404065.3 Pinus taeda | reverse complement strand
CCTTTGGATTATGGATTTGTTAATATTTTTTTAAAAGGGAAAACATATTTTTTATGTTTCATAAAAAAATTAAAAAGTATAATTTATTGGCTACACGTAATAATTTTAAAAAGCATGCTAAGAATAAAATCCTAGATATATCTTAGATCTTAAAAATATTTTTAAACTTAATTATATCTTATTAAACAAATTGAAAGACAAAACAGACAACACATTACCATTAGATACATCCTATCAAACAAATTGAATGACAAAACATATGGTACCATTAGATACTAGTGATGTGGCATTATTACTTTTGTACATATTAAGAACTTGCACATCATCATAATGTTCCTCTAGCTCATGGATTTTTGTTTTCCACGATTTGAAATGAAGGACCCTTAACTAAGCTCTTTCATTGAACCCATCCACAAGGAGTTTTTAATTCCCATACAATTTGAATATATTTTCGTGCTTTTAGAGAGAAATCTTGATGGCACGCCACATAGCAATGAGTTAAGCTATAAAAACTGTGCCTTGGCCAATACCTCACTTACCTTTAATCACTAGATTCTGTGAGAAGAAAATGACTATAGTTGGATCAAAAACATCCCTCTGATTGGATCCATCAAAGAATCTACATATTATACTAGAGGACATGTCCATGTCTCTGATAAGCATGTTCCCTTTTAGTGGTTTCACTTGCTCAAAATAAGACAATCCTTTACGTGCGATAACCTCAAAGAAAAGCATAGAGTCTTAAAATAGACAATTCTTTCTCCCTAGCCAAATTATCCACAACAAAAAGATCAAAAGGAATTTAAGGGAAGAGAGAATAAACCTTTGGTTCCAAGATCAACGATACTCTTCAACCAAGCTATGATCATTCCACAAAGCATTAAGGTTAAAACAAGATAAAACCACATTCCAAATAAATATTAAAAAATTATAGTGAATAAATAAATGAATAATAGACTCCTCATTCATATGGCGTAGGACACAAAATCTAGTACCTACCCATCCTTACTTAACAAGAATATCCTAAGTCAATGTTTTTTCTCCAACAACAATTGAAGGAACAACTACGTTTAAGGGGGCCTTCTCCCTTCCATACTAATCTATGCCACCATTTTGAAGACGCAATAATATTGTCTTGAATCGGCGCATCATATCCAAATCTAGTTGTTATAATATCACTTTATATATTCTTAGAACACCTAATGATGTCTTCCTCCTCCTAGTTAATTATAGTACCAACTTTACCTAAATGCAATATAAAGGACCTCTATTCATCTACATAAACATGAGAAATTCCTAAATATTGAGATGAAATCCACTCTTGAATATTTTTAAAGGTGCATCTACTTGCCTAGCAACAACACTAATAGTAATATAACATGAATGATTTAAAAACTCCACCATCCTATTAGAGAGTTTATGGCGACCATGGCATCCTCTCCATGGGTCATGACCAAGAATAAATTTAGTCGTATTCTAATGTAGGGGCATCAGTGAAAGCGACATGTTTTTTCTAGAAAAGTCGATATTTTCCGTTGCAAGTTTGTTCTTGTAGAATCAATTAATTTTCTTATAATTTAAGGATTAACTTTTATCGATTTAAATGAATAAAACTACAATTGTTTGTATTTTGGTAATTGTGTAAAAAAAGGAGGAAAAGAACATGTTTATTTTAGAATAAAACTTTGAGTGATAAAATAATAGAGAAAAGCAATGGATAAAAGGTAAAAAGCTACTAATTTTTGGTTCACCAAAAATATGGGGTAATTAATGTAATTTTCTAGTCACAAAAAGGATTTCTTTTTGGTTTTCTCTCTACATACTCTATCCTAAAGAAAATGAATTTACATTTTTGATGTAGAAGAATATGAATAAAAGATTGCCTCTACGTCTTTTGGATTGATGGTAAATTTATGTTATTATAGTTATTTCTTGTGTGTTATTTTAACAGAGAAACCAATTTTTGGAGTTTGCCTATTTTTCTTTATGAACCAATGTCCTTGGATCTATAAACGGAACAAAATGCTACACTGGAGTGGTATTAGATCTGCATAATTCTTATGTAACTAGGTGATACTATGAGCTAATCATGGTTTATAGAGATGGAAAGGGAGGTTGAAGTGGTTATAGAGGAATACCAACAATGAATGAAACATTACAGGAGGAAATAGGAATACTGAAAGTTGGGATGGGGTCAATCGAAAATGATAGACAAAGAAATACTAATCTTGCAGATGTCAGCAAATTAAAGGAGGAATCTATAGAAGAAAAGAGGGAATTTGCTAAGGAAAATGCATAGATCAAGATGTTTAAATCAGTTCTTGGAGCCAATATAAGGATAAAGTCAATGGTATCTACCTACCAAGGTATTTTGAATGCTAAGGAGCTCATTGATTAGATCAATGGCATGGAAAATTTCTTCGAGTGTGAAGAGACATATGACGAGGAAAAGGTTTTGTTGTTACCATATTAAAGGGATATGATGCTTTGCAGTGGGATATTATGTAGGATGAAAGTAAGAGGCAAATAAAATAGAATATTATTAGATGGAATAGAATGGTGGCTAAGTGAAGTGGTAAGTTTTTGCCTAAAGATTATCAAATTTCATTACATAGATAAATGAAAAATCTTAGAAAGAGATTAATGATCAGTAAAGAATACACATGGGAAATATACTAGATTAATATGAGAATAGGGCATTTGGAAGAGACTGCAAATATCACAAAAAGGTATGTGAATGGCCTTAAACTAAAAATTCATGATGAAATTGAAATGTTATCCCCTAAGGCTGATGATGAGGCTTATCAATTTTCTTTAAAAGAAGAAGAGAAATTGACGAGGAAGCAAAGTTGAACAAGAAGGAATGTTACTAGAGGGAGAGGAAAACAAATGGGTGATAGAAGTAAGTTCAAAATACAGGAGGATGGAGTTGGTACCTCATGTTAGCAGGGATACTAAGAAGGTGACTAGATAGAGGAAGAAAACCTCCTTCTAGAAGAGGTAGAGGAAGAGGTAAAGGGATTGCATATAGGTGTTTTAAATGTGGAAAAGTGGGCCACAAGTAATTTGAATGTACTAAAAAAAAAGATTCAGACCATAAAAGTGCTTATGTTTCTCATGTAAAAGAAGGGAATGCAATTTCACTTGTAGTTGAAAATCACCCTAAAACAAGAGAGTCCTTGCTTCTAAAGAAGGTGTTGCTAAAATCACCAAAGGAGGTTAATGAACTAGCAGAAAGGAAGACTTTGTATAGAATTTTATGTAAAGTGAAAGGTAAATGATGCAAAGTAGTAATTTATAGTGGGAGCACCGATAATTTATTGTTTACATAAGTATTATATAAATTCTAATTGAATAAGATGAAACACCTAGTGACATATAAGGTCACTTGGATACAAAAAGGCCATCAATTGTTAGTGAATGAACAATGTCATGTAGAGTTCTAGATTGGTAGTTATAAGGATAAGGTGATGTGTGATGTGATGCCCATGGATGCGTGTCATATTCTGCTTGGGATATGATGGCAATTTGATAGGAATTCCATGCATGATGGGAGAAAGAACCTACACAAGTGCAATAAATATGGTGTGAAACATACATTTGTACCATTGTAGGAAGAAGGCACATAAAAGGATGAAAGTTCAAAAACACTTCTTATGAGTGGAAAGGAATTTATGAAAAAATGGAGGAATATGAGGTGAGGTTTGTTGTAATTTCTGAACCCAAGAAAATTCTTACAAATATCATTGTTTTAGATTTTCTAATCAAGATTCAGGACCTATTGAATGAGCACAATGATATCATAATTTCAATGATTTTTCACTTATGAGAAGTATAAGTCACTATATTGACTTAATTTCCACAACAAATCTACCAAAGAAAGCTTCCTATAGAATAATTCCTCAAGAGAACCAATAAATAAAGAATCAAGTGCAAGAGATGTTGAATAAAAGTTTTATCAAAGAGAGTTTGAGCCCATGTGCAGTCTCTACACCATTGACTCCAAAGAAGTATGTGGGATGGAGGATGTGCACAAACACTAAAGCTATTAACAAGATCACAATCAGTTACATGTTTTATTTACCTTATATATAAGATTTGTTACATTGTTTAAGTGGTGCTTATTATTTCTCCAAAATAGATTTGAAAGGTGGATACCATCATATGAGAATCTGAGAAGGAGATTAGTGGAAGACAACTTTAAAAGTCAATGAAGGACTATATGAGTGGTTGGTTATTCCATTTGTTCTATCTAATGCACCTAGTAATTTTATAAGATTAATGAATGGAGTATAAAAACATAGGTTTTTATACTCCATTATGAGTTCCAAATAGACCATGAGATTTCGTAAGCCTAGATTTTATGTTAGGCTTTTCAAAGACACAAAAAGGTAATTATTCTATCTTTGTAGTAATTTCAATAGATTTTCAAAAATAGTTAATTCTATTCCTTGTTTTAAAACAATTGATGCTACACATCTTGCTAATTTGTTTTTCAAAGAAGTGGTAAGACAACATAGCTTATCCAAGAGCATCATCAAAAGTAGAGACACTAGATTATTAATACACTTTTAAAGGACTTTATGGAATAATTTGGACACAACTTTGAGTTATAGATCAACTTATCATCTAGAGATGGATGGGAAAGTCGAGGTAGTCAACCAAAGTTTGGGGAGTATTTTGAGAATTTTGGTTGGAGAGCATCTTAAACAGTGGGATCAAGTACTAGCTTAGGTGAATTTTACCTACAATTATTCTCCAAATAGAAGTACCAATATGAGGCCATTCCAAATATTGTATGGTATGCATCCAAGGGGAGTTCATGAAGTTATGGATTTGGCTGTAGTAGATATGAACTACAAATATATAACAACGGAAAATATGCCTAAGAAATATCAATATCGATCCAAAAGTATAAAATATAAATGATCATCTCTATTAATAAAACCCTTGAGGTAGGGAAACACCATACAATCATTCCTTAAGGAAGGAGAACACTCCATGAGCCATATTCTTGTCAAAACAATAATGAGACCATACATCCAATACCATGAGCTTATCACATTATCTCCTAAATACTTGTGGTCTCTTGTATAATGCAAGTTAACTACTTTATTTATAAATTATGGCCCATTTATTTATCATCCTTAATCATTACATCATATTATTCCCCTCCCTTTGTACCCCATATTAGCCCCCTAGGTATACTACATCTTCCCACAAGATATTTTCTTTACCTTTAAGACTTAATGTAGCTATTATGGCCTTCATGTTCGTTGAGAAATCATGTAACCTAAAGAACATATTCATCACAACTAACCATTCTTTGAAATCGTGTGACTTCTTCATTTCCCAATAAAATGTATGTGGCTTTTATTTATTGAACCCATCCAAGAAATATCCCCCGTCACTCATCCTGTAAGGATGATAATAATGATGATCGTGATACTTGTTAGAATCAAAACTAGAATAGAACCTGTGTCCATTTCCTCTCCTTTCCAGAGTGTCAAAAAACCTATCATCTCCAATTGTGTCATCTTTATCTGACCTATGCCCACTATGATATCTACTACCATATGCCCCATTCATCCTATCCTCCTATTCATGGCTGATATTGAGTGGTCCTTATGTCTGCAATTATGACAAACTTTAAAGAATTACTGCATTGACTTCTACTTATTTCTCATGTGCCTGAACGATTCTTTCATTATCCGCCTTACAACTCCTTATTTTTTCCTTCAAACTTCTTAATGTTTCTGCTAAGTTAGAAGAGTTCCCATCACCACACTGCTCATTTTATCCATAGGGAGAGTCTCATGAAATGTAGTCTACCATATTCCTAGTCATCTTTGTTCTCTTCTTCCTCTAAGGTATATTATGTCAGCTAAACCAAATCATAAACAAACCAACATAATATAGTATACTCTCAGAAGGATATGTCATCTACAAGATCAGCTAGATTAGCATAATACATGTAAAAAAATAATCATAACAACATATAGATATCATCCTAACCATAATCCAACTATAAATGCATGACTATACTCACCACATACCATGAATTCATGCATGACAACTACAACCATATCAATGTATGCATAACAACATATAAGCACTGACATGAATGACCACAACCAACAAAAATACCATCAATTTTCATATGGAGACACAACTGCGACCGTGACCAACACCATGCATATGAAACAAGCACATAGACCACAAGTATAAGGAATACACATGAAATTGACATGAATGTGTGATAAATACACTTCCCATCCAGTCTAAGGGGTGAACCATGTTGAAAAGTGTAAATAGTTTTGGTCTTCATAATGGCATGTGTAATTGTTATTTTATGTAATGGATGAAAATGAGAAAAATAAAATTATTATTATAATGCTTGTCTCATGGGTTTCATGAGCAAGGAATTTTATTTTAGTGATGTCTCCCATTGTGAGCCTTTAGGTTCTGTAATCTAGTCAATAAAAGTCAATTTGAGTCAATGTCATGTATGAAGGACTCTTCTTGACATGTTGTTATATATTATATATATATATATATATATATATATATATATATATATATATAGATATAGATATAGTCTTAAATAACAAGACCAAACAAAGTCACATCCTTCAAGTTAACCTAAAAATAATAATGTAAACTCTCCAAAGGACATCTTGGCTCACATATACTCATGTTGACTCATTATGATGGGAAAACAACTATAAATAGGACAATTTGGATTCTATTTCAAAGCAGAAAATTTCAGAGAAGTAATTTGTTCTATATAGAGATCTTGAAATAAGTGTGGGGGTCATAAAAGGAGCCTAATAACTAGCGATGAAGAAGGAAAGGCATAGTGAGGTCTCTAGTATTGTTTTGGGAATATTTTTTGGGCTAACATACGTCCACATATATGAAATTACAGACGTGTATATTTGCAAAAGAAGGATGAGGTATAAAAATTACTGTGAGAAAGGATTTCAGGTGGCAGATAAAGCCAAAGTGTCAAAGAAGAAGTCTCCTTCTAGAGCTAAGAAGATATATGTTCAAATTTGGCCAGGCTCATGTGCTAAGGGTTTCTAAAATAGAATGAAGGAGTGCAGTATTGAACCAAGGGACCAAAATTATGAAGCGTAGGCATGAAGGAAGAAGAAGAAAATATTTGATCATTACAGGAAGAACCTCATCAAGGATGATTTGTGTCTTGGTCTTGGAGTGGAAAATAGGTCAAGGGTCTTGGTCTTGGTATTCATCAATTGGAATATCTATAAGAAGAATAATTTTTTTAGGTTTTCCTTTTAAGAGTGAGAGATTTTTGGCCATGGATGATAACCTATATTTTGTGTCTCTTGTAGATGTTTGATGAAGAAGAACACTAATGACCTAAGTAAAATAATATCATAATCTAAAGAAGCAAAAAGCACTCATAAGAAAATAATAATAGAAGAGAAATCACTTAATTGTTATGCCTTAGATTTATCAACATGGTATCAGATCTAAGGTGACTATGTTAAGGAAGGGCATCTTATCAAGGGACACTCAAGGATCAAATATGGAGAAAGGAACCAAAGCAAAGATAATCTTTAAAGCAATATCTACAAAGGAAGCATTATAACTCTCGATCAAAGGAGTCTACAGAGAAAACTTAGGATCGTCATCAATACTAGAAGGCCAAGTTGAAGAGATCTATGAATCAAGGTCCTCACCATTTAATACATCACCAATAATTCATCATTTATATTCATAAAAGGATCCAAAGAGATATCACTCTTTGTGGGATGAAGGATCACTCTTGAAGAAAACTACCTTCATCAAGGAGAAGTTTTATACTCTCTATATCATCATCAACATCAAGGAAGAAGCAAGGATAAGGAGCATCCTATAAAGTAAGTATATTTATGTCCACATCTAAATCTATCAAAATGTATTTTTACAATGAAAGCAACAAATTGGTTGGGGCTTCAAACTATCTTGCATGGAATAAAATGTCAGATCTAAATCTCATGAAAAATGAGGTTATGGAGCATGTCAATGGTTCTATCACTAAACCTATAAAGGAATATGCTAAGATCTTGCCAAGTATATGAAAGAGGAATTTAGGACAGAAATATTTCTCATATAATCCATCAAGGATATCCTGATCCCATATGTATACAGACTTGAAACTTCAAAAGAAATCTATGACAATTTAGTAGAGTTGTATTCCATAAGCACTACTGAAGAAGTAATTTCATTAAGGAAACAACTCTACAAGCTGAACATATCAAGGGAAGATGGAGTATCCTCATACTTTATAAGGATATGTGAAATTCATAATCAACTACAAGATCTGGGAGAATTCATGGTTGATAGAGAAATGACTACAATTGT
Source organism: Pinus taeda (assembly GCA_000404065.3). NCBI lineage: Eukaryota > Viridiplantae > Streptophyta > Pinopsida > Pinales > Pinaceae > Pinus > Pinus taeda. The sequence goes on along the minus strand of APFE030916663.1, from coordinate 139,567 downwards.
ATTAAATGCATTACCAAAGGAGCGGGGTAACTTTACTTCAAGAATTTATGGGAAGAAAGAAGCTTCTTGCTTCCAGGATCTATGTTCATTGTTGAAGATTGAAGGATCTAGACTAAGGAAAAATATGATGTGGGAGTAGGTGAGCAAAATCAATCATATGCTGCAATGACAAAAAGAAAGAGAAAATTTGGAAATTTTGTTCCTCGGAAAAAGAAGAAAAACATGGCTAAAATACAATTCTATGGGCATCAAGAATATGGTCACTATAGGAGAGATTGTCATAACCTCAAGAAGGATAATAAAAAAGAGGAATAGAAGAAGTGAACATCACGGAGGAAGTGGAGGAAGTTGAAAAGAAGAAATCTAAGAAGGAAGAATTAATAGATCTCCACTATTGATATAGTCTTCCTCACCTAAGTTATTTTCAAGTTCATAAGTATTATGTTGTAAGATATGGATCTCATGATTCATTGAATGGGATGCATCAAGGCATCATAGAAGCATTGAAAGAAAGAGCTCAAGACATCATCATAGAGAAGCATGAAATATGGTTAGAATCTAATAAAGTAAAGGATATAGCTCTTGGGAATCTCATTGGAAACATAGTGGTAAGGTCATCAATTTTAAGTTTCATCATACATCTGTCAAAAGGAAACATGTTGTGATGGGGATACTTTAGATCCTCAAGACTCTTTGATGGAATACTCATTGGAAGTTTGACCGATCATGAGGGGAAGAAAGTATTTCATCAATAATTCAAAACTTGTTGAATTCATGGGATGATGGCATGATGACATAAAAGTGAAGCAGATCAAGGGATTGAAGCTTTTTCAATCAAGGAAGCTGCTACAAGAAGTCTAGATGACCCAAAGGAAAAATGAGGTATGTATGCTTACATTTGATATTATGGAAGTCATGTAATATGGTTGCAATGCCCTATCTTAAGAGAATGATCAAAAGAAAGGATATCCTCCCTCAAAGGAATGTGAGAATGCATGGATCACACATTCTTTATATGAAGTCAACATAATATGTCCACATATGAAGTATAAGGTGGTTGAATACAATTGAGGAACTTTGATTGAAAGCTCTCGGGAATGAAATGTGTGGAGAAAGGAAGGAAGATATTATGGAATATGCAACCATGGTAAAGGAAATCAACATCCAAAATACCGAGAATACTTCACTAGGATATATCCATGGAAGATATGAAGACTTTGATGGAGTCTGAAAAAGTAAGAAATCGTTGGCAATATATATCTTTTGGAGATGTGTGAATATCTATGTAGGATGTTGATGAAAACTAGAAGATGTCAGGATGAAAACTCATAAAAAAGGTAATGTTGATTTTAATTTTCATTCCTTTATTTTTGAACAAATATATAGATGGGTTTATGCAAGGTCGTTGAGGGAAGATCTATGTATGTCTTCCACCACTGATGCACATGTATTAGGATGAAAGATCCTTAAGTAAACATGGCATGAACAAAGCAACATGGCATGAAGGAAGGCCAGATATGGATTGATGGATCACTTTACGATGATTACATGGCCGACTCATGGATGAAAGTGATGGATGGTTGGTGTCCTAAGCAGAAGTCCCAAACATGAAGAATCCTAGATAACTAAAATAAGTTCATGACATCATGAGGATGAGTTCTTCAAGAAGTTGGTTTTCCAATAATCTCCACTTGGGTAGTTGTTGTAGGTCCCTAATTAAGAGAGAGACTAGAAACAAGTTTCTTACATGGAATAAAATTGGAAATTCCTAAGCCAAGAGGGATATTAGGTACCTTCCTTCCGTAGAAATGAGTACATTCCTTTATTGGAATATATGTTTCCTCCCTAACTTAGAGGGAGAGATAGACATATCATTTTTGTCTTCACTTGGGAAGTTAGAATGGAGGATTGGGTAAACATCTCACATTCGATACACTTTACGGATGAGTTAGGGAATCCAAGATAAGAGTAGATGTAGAGGATTGACATTCTTTAAGGAATGGGAATCTAAGATAAGAATAGTCCTAGTGGAGCACACCTTGAGAACCTGGGTGGGGAATGTTCCAAGAGACACAATGATGAGGGTGTCTATACATCACTGGTATCACCAACATTGTTCTCAGATCCCATGGAGAGATAGATCTATTAGTCAAGGCCTTATTCTATGACAATGTTGGTTGATATGATGCTATACATATGGGTTACCAATTTGACTCTTCTTATGTGAAACTCTTCAGATTGAGAATGACCAAGTACCATTATGAATACCTCCCTCGTTAAGAGGGAATGTTGAAAAGTGGAACTAGGTTCAGTCTTCATAATGACATGTGTAATTGTGATTTTATGTAATTGATGAAAATTAGAAAAATAAAATTATTATTGTAATGCTTGTCTCATGGGTTTCATGAGAAAGGAATTTTATTTTAGTGATGACTCCCATTGTGAGGTTTTAGGATTTGTGAGCTAGTCATAAAAGTCAATTTGAGTCTATTTCATTTATCAAGGACCATTCATGGGAATGTTATATATTTATATAAGTCCTTAAATAAATTAGTAATACCTCCAAGACCAGGACAAAGTCACCTCCTTCAAGTCAGCTTCAAAATAATAATGTAAACTCTCCAAAGGACATATTGTATCACATATACTCATGTCGACTCATTATGGTTGGAAACAACTATAAATAGGGCATTTTAGATTTCATTTCAGAGAAGAAAAATTTAGATAAGTAATTTGGTCTAGATCTAAAACTTGAAAGAAGTGTGAGGGTCATCAAAGGAGCCTAATAACCAATGAGGAAGAAGTAAAGGAGAAGCAAGGTCTCTAGTATTGTTTTGGGACTATTTTTTGGGCCAACTTACCTCCACATGTGAAAAATTGTAGACCTATATATTACAGAAGGAAGGAAGAGCTATACAAGTCAGAGTGAGAGAGGATTTCAAGTGAAGGACAAAGCCAAAGTGTCAAAGAAGAAGTCTCCTTCTAGAGAAAAGAATATATAAGCTAAAAGTTGGTCAATCGCATGCGCTAAGGGTTTCTAAACTAGAACCAAGGAGTGCAATATGAAACCAAGGGACCAGAATTTTGAAGAGTACCTGTGAAGGAAGAAGAAGCAGAGATTTGATAATTATAGGAAGAATCTCATCAAGGAGGATTTGTGTATTGGTCTTGGAGTGGAAAATAGGTCAAGGATCTTTTTCTTGGTATTCATCAATTGCAATATCTATAAGAAGAAGAATTTTTTGGGTTTTCCTCTCAAGAGTGAGAGGTTTTGGTCCTAGTTGATAACTTTTATTTTGTCCCTTTTCTATTTATGGCTTATGCATTGGTAGTTTTAAAATGAAGAATAACACTAATGACCTAAGTAAAAGAAGGTCCTAATATAAAGAATTAAAAAAAACTCATAAAAAGTTACTAATAGAAGAGAAATCACTTAATTTTTATGCCCTATATTTCTCAACAAACCATGCTATGATATGACTATGTAACACCATCCTCTGACATTTACCCAATCTAACCGTCTACCACGGTAAAAATATGTTGAGAGGATACTTGAAATGATTCAAATCCCCATGTAGAGTTAAGGAAATTGAACCTACAAAACACAACCAAGTTGATCTTCTACACATGTTACAAAACCTTCAAGAGCCAACCAACCCTTCTAGGTGACCAACCCCTAAAGTAACTTGACATTTTTAGTCTATGAGATGAAAATGCCTTTTTTCTGATTGAGAAACTTGTAGGTCAATGATGAATGATAATTCTCCCAACATGGATATATTAATATCCTTCTACATATGTTCTACAAATTGTTGACCCATTTGATTCAAATCACTTTCAAAGATGATATCATCCACATACACAATAAGGACAAGAAAATTCACATTGTTAGAATTAATATACCAATTACTATCTATTGTTCCCCTTCTAAATCCTTGATACTATAGATATCTATCAAGCCTTAAATACCAATCTCTTGGAGAATGTTTTAGTTCATAAAGTTCTTTCTTTAATTTACATACCTAATTTGCATATTCTGATAGCTAAATCCCTCTAGCGACTGAGTTTACACTTCCTCTCTTGGCTCACCATTTAAAAAAACTAACTTGATGTCCATTTGATATACTTTGAAATATATGTGACTTGAAAATGATAAAAACATTTTTATTTCTTCTATTTTATCTATAATACCAATTTTTTCTTCAAAATCAATGTGTTCTACCCGTGGATAGCTTTTTTCATACCAGCCAAGCTTTATTTTTCACCAATTTTCCATCTCCATTCAACTTGTTTCAAAGGACCCACTTGGTGCTAATGATTTTTTTTTCTTTTGGTTTAGTGACTAGTTCCCAAGCATCATTTTTCGCTATATAATCTAGTTCCTCATTCATTTCCTTAACCCAATCCTTATGTTAACTAGCTTGATAAGAACAATTTGGTTCTATTTTGAAAAACAAATATAGATTTGCATGCTTAGGAGTGCTAATAAGTTTTTTTCTAGTGGTAACTCCCAATTATCTATTTGCAAGTATTTGCATTTCAAGATGATATTTTTCACGTGCATAAATGAATTTTTGTGCTACTATGGTGCCATTTATTCTTCTTCTTCATCTTTCTCTTCTTGTTCTTCAATTTCTTGATATACATTTCCTGTCTCATTTGATTTTTCATTTTCTTGAGTCTTTTTTGTTTGTGGCAATCCTTCAGATAACCTAACATTAATACATTCAAATATCATTCTCAATACTTTTTTCTAACATTGTATACCTTTCTTGTGAATGAGAAATCAAGAAAAATCCCTTCATCAGATCTATTATCAAATTTTCCAAGATTTTCCTTATTCTTCTAACAACCCTAGTGAAAATTCCATGTAATAAAAGTTAATAAAGAAAAAATAATAACAACGATTGATGACACACTTATTCCAAGTTGAATGTTGGGAAATACATCCTAGTGTGGGTGTTCATTTGGTTATTAGTGGCTAAGGAAATTAAAAAAGGAAATGGCTAAGGCTTTGGAAAGGTAAATGGCATTTTTTTCATTTTATTTATGAAAATAACGGAATTAGGAGAAAAGGGAGGTGAAAGGTCACAAGTTTCACATGAGGAGGAAAATGAAGGAAAAACAATGGAAAATGAAGAAAATAGAGGCCTCATTCATAAACAGACTTATGAGGATCAGTTGGTAACATTTTTGTTGGCTTGAGGGGGCCTGACCCAGGTTTGGCATTAGTTAGCCAAACAAATCGCTACACTACTGGCCCTTTCGGCATTAGTGCGTGGAGCGCAGACTGAAGTCTCACCCAAAGCAGTATGGAGGGATGATGGAACCAAGTTTCTGCACCCTTGAGATGGTTGTGATGTCGGTTTGTTCCAACTAACATACCTTCATGCAAGTTTCTTATCCTTCTTCTCTATCCTTTAGTACCTTCATGAAATGTTATAATCAGCTTGTGCGCAACCCTAACCAGGGGCTGAACTCCTTTCATGCTGTTAGGGCAGCGAACTACGATATCTCCTAAAATGAGCTAAGTATCTTACTTATCTTATTAATAGATATTAGTTGGCTTTAAGTAAATATATGTTCTTACTTGTGTTCACTTAACCAACACAATTATATGTATGCACGCATCATATAAGCATTAGAAGTGAAATTCATACCCAATATAACAGATGCATAAATAGGAAATAAGGACACAAAAATGATAGAATACTTGTCTTTATTGATAATTCCAGATGATTATAGACTCGACTCGCCCTGCGCACATAGTTGCAGGGGTCTGCACACTCAGCTGCAGACTTCTAGGCCTCTGCACACTCAACTGTAGAGCCTCTTCCTATGCTACAACCTAAACTACACTCCTACTTCAGATCTATCTCTCATACATCATATCTTCATCATTCATGATTCTTAGTTTTCTCTACTACTTAGAGCTTAGCTCTATTTATACAATCCCTACAATGGACATTACATTATTAGAATAAGGGTGGACAACCCTGTGACTCTTTAACAACTACACAATTTGCTCCCACAAAATGTAGAGTCTTTACATTTATATTGCAAAATTGGACCAAAATATGGGCTCTTAGCCCTAAAATTGCCCTTGGAGGATCCTGCGCCCAATAGGGCCCCAACACAAACATTATGGCTCGCCCTCGAGTCACACTACAGGTACAAAGATCTTAGATTGAAGACTTCCCATCTCCGTTAGAACTACTGCAACTTCGGCAGTGTGCTGAGCGACTGCCTACTGGCCTTCTTCCATGCGTAGTTCGGTGATCAGTGCTACTAAAATGTTGCTCTGAATCCTCTGCTAAGTTTCTTATAGTTGCGTGAGCTTTTCTTCAATGGAGGATGTAATTGTATAACCCTCATTGATCCATGGTTATAGGTGCACTTTTTAGATGACTTCTTTGAGTCGAGTGCATCCACCTATTCCTTGAGCACCTATGCCTGCTGCATCTATGCAAGCCCTTATGTAAGGGAAACCATCTGCATGGTCCCTTTTACCTCGTCATACCCCTAATGTAGCTCGCACGCCTCTGTTTCTAGGCGCTCTATATTCGGGTCCTCCTGTAGGGTGGTTAAGACCTCGAATTATTTTTCGAAGAGCTGCATGCAATCTACCACTGCACTGTCAATCCCTGTTGTTGTTGTTCTGACCACGGTGGTACGCTATTCTTTGACCTTCGCTGGAGTTGAAGTATGAGCAGTTCTGCGATCTTTTTTTAGCTCCAATTGAACCCTGGCCATCTCTGCTCTTGTGTCACGCAACACTGTAGATAATTTATAGATGCGCACCTCGACTAGTTCTTCTGCTTGAATGTCCAACTCTGTGACCATTTTTTTGTAGCGGAGGTCCCACGTAATAGTTTTTGGGCTTGAAACTTATAAAATAGGATAATAATATTGTAATTATACAGAGCGCGGAATGTAATAGATCAAGTCAAAGGGTTGTCTGCCTAAGAAATAGTATAGAATAATAGGAAGTAAGTCGGCCTGCCCTTGGTCTGTGGACCATGGGAATGTATAAATAGAGCGTGGCTCTAAGGGAAAAAAAGTCGTTCTTTTTGGGGTGGATCTTGGTACTATGGGTTAGGTGGGTAGATAAGAGACTTTGCAACTATGTGCACAGGGGCATGGTAGAGTTTGCATCTATGTGTGCATACCCCTGTAACTGAGTGTGCAAGGAAGATATGGTTGTGGTAGCGAAAGAATTTAGTAAAGATAAGTTGATTCTGAAATACTGTGTTGACTCTGAATTATTGTGGATCTGGTTAATTTATGGTGGATATATATGTTTGATCTGTGTGCTTATGATTATATATTGATTTTGTACAAATTTATATCTTTTTAATGCGCAAACAAGTTATCTTTGATAAATGGTTGCTTAAAGACCACAAACAATAGATCTGACCTGTAACAAAATCAGTAATAATAAATGTTGAAGAACTATTTTGGTTTGGATATATGCGGAAGCAGAGTGGTGTGAGGCCATAGAATGACACGTGAACCTTCCAGACCACATCAAGACATCCTAAGGGTGTAGAACCTTGTTCTAGCACCCTCCCCTGCTACCTCGGGTGAGACCTTAGTCCGCGCTTCGCGTGCTGTTGCTGAAAGGGCGGTAGCTACGGGATTTGTTTGGCTAAATAACTCTTCTGAACCTAGGTTAGGCCCATATAAGCCAACAACCATCCGGTAGGCTTCCTCCACAACTTGCATTATCTGTTTGTTCTACTCCACTACATCTTTGCACTGCAAACCCAACTTCTGAATGTTGATGCGCTGCTTTCTCATTACCTATAGAGCACGAATCTCCCTGGCTTGAAGTTCTATTGTGACTCCATCTTGTAAGAGGTAGATCGTCTCCCAAGGGAGCACATCCATGTTCAACCTTATCCCTTTAAAACAACTCACTGTGGGCCTGTCAGCCTCCTTCTCTGTAGTAAGTTCCACATCTGGTAGCACTATTGCGTTGGTCACCCTTGTGCACAACATCTCTTCGGCAGCTGAAGTGCCAACTGCAAGGCTGGTCGACACTGCGCCAGCCTGTGGAGTGCAAACCTGCAACTCCTACAACTTTGTTTGAAGAGCCCCCAATACCATCTACTATTGTTCTTCAAATTGTTGGAAGGCCTCCACGGTGACATCCCTCACTGTTTCACCAATATCATGCAGATCCCCCTTAGTGAGGGTGATTAGGTCAAAAGAAGTCTTTGATGCCTTTGTTTTCTTTCGTGGCACTATCTACTCTCGTGGTCACGAAAGCTTGAGTTAAGCAGACATCATCTGTGGGTCCACGCCACCTTTTTCTATTTGTGTCTCTGGTTCGAGCGAAGGTGACTTCTGTCCTTTACGCTCTTCATCTCCTGCTTTCTGCTATTTTTTAGCCAACTTCGTAGCATCATATGCTACTTGGGCCTTAGCCACTGCTTCCTCCTTCCTGCGCTTCTCAAATAGCTATGCCATTCGAAGCTTTGTCTCCTCCTTTTTGCACTGCACGACAGACTTGTCCATTTCCACCACGGAGCCAACTGGAGCATGCCACTGCAAATATCACATCGTTGGTCACCAGGTATGGTAAATCATGCCACGTCTTCATAAGGTCCTTCCACACACTAATGAAGACATGGTGAAAATCCACTTTGAACCTTGCAAAGCTCTGCAAACTATTGTATACTGTTGGCAACAACCATGGCTTGGGATTGATCCCCATTTGGATATTTACATCCATTAGGACCCAGAAGATATTTCTTTCTCTAATACATTGCGTGTCCTTGGTCACCCATAGTGAAGCGTACTTCATTTCCTTCGGAAGGTCCGGCGTGATTGAAGGGAATTGGCTATCTTCAGGCAGCTCCCATACCACTAGTACTATGATCGACAACATGATCCACATGTAATGAAATGTTTTTCCCTACTTTTGTGCCTCGTGACAGTTTGCAAGGAAATCACCATATAGATAGTTTGCTTAGTTGAACTAAAATCCTTCTACGCATTGAGCTGCTAGTGCAACCACTAGCGTGGGAACCTCATTCATGTGACACTACCGTATCACCTTCCTTACCAATATTTGTGTCGTGACCTTGGCTGTAGGGTTGTCAATGCTAGAAATGGCGTACCCTCACTTCTTCTTCTCGAGCTTGAACTTCTTCTTCATTGCTTCCATGAGGGAAAATTCGCCACCTTTTCCCTCTGAAATGTTGGCTAGCTCCTCTCCTGAGTAAGGTAGCCATGTAATCCGGTGAATTGGATGGTCTGTGATGGGGATGGTCTCCTCCAACCACAACCACCCGTCATGCACTGAGCAGAGCAGCTTCCTAATGACAAAGATAGTCAATGGCATGTGGGGGTAATGCAACACCCATAGTAGGTTAAGAAACCCTACTTTCTCTACACCTCTGATCCATTTATACAACTCCAATTCAATAATTATGACCGTCGCATCCATCCTTTGGTGAATTAACTTCTCATTCGCTAAATGCAGGAACTTCTCGTGGTCTGTGAGGTCACAATGTTCAAATTTCAACACAGGAACCTACCCCAAGTGCGGTCCCTCAAAAAAAATATCATGAGGGAGCAATGGATTTTGTAGAGAGCTCTTGCTCTCATCTATATCCTTTGGCACCTTGGCTTTACCCTTCCGTGGAGGAACATATTCAGGTAACCAGGTAATAGGGTTTGCACCTCAGGTTTCAACTTCCATATCTACATCCTCCTCATCCAGCATGATTTCTTCAGACTCCTCCACATCAACGTCTAGAATAATGGTCTTCCCTTTTTCTTGTAAGGTGAGCTTGGTCCTTGGGCAAGATGCACACCAGGATCATGGCTTGCATATCCTTCTTAGGTCGCAGTGTTTGGGGTGATTTAAGGACCTCAACTATTGCTCTAGCACTCTCTAGGGCTTCTACTTCCGCAATTTCCTGCGCAACTTACATGGGTGTGGACATCAGTCTAGTTAGAAGGTCCCACGTCTCCTTTGGAAATGTTTCAAACATTGAAATTTTTCTCAAAGCCTCAAAGTTTGAAAGGTCCATATAAACTTGATAGTGCAAAAACTTAGTTCTCAAAATGCTAAGTGTTTTTTGCTTGACAACCATTTGTAATTTATAGGGCCTTTTGAATTTGAATTCGACCGTTCCCCCCACATTCGGCCCATCAATGCTAGGTTAGTGAAATATTTCTAAGAATATAACCCATAAAGTTCAACTTAAATGCCGCTGCCCACTCCATTTGTCCTGAATCCAAGCATCAAATCATGAATAGTGACTTTAACAGTCACTGTTCGACGGACCTGCATGCCAGTGCAGTTGTCTTCACGTTGTCGCAGACCTTATGACACTTTGCTATTGTCCGTAGTTTGGACATCCCGCAGTTCCTGAGAAGTGTAGTTTATAGTCCCACGCCTCCTTTAAGCTGCCTGGAGCACTAAGCTTGTGCCACCTTCATATAGTCACATCACTGAATCGCCGATGTATGGCTTCAAACGATTGCCATTCACCTTTCCTGGGAAGGTTTCTCCACTTAACTTAACCAACTGTAATGTGCCTCCATTAGGTATCTCCTTAATAAAATACGGTCCTAACCAATGCATCCTGAACTTTCTAGGGAATTTATCAAACTTACTATCATACAAAAAAACAGATCGTTTACCTCGAATGTTCACAACTTGATGTGTCAGTCGTACCATGCCTTTTCAAACTGCTTTTGGACCTGCTGGTGAAATCCTGCCAAAATCATTCTCCTTCAAGCTCATCCAGCCACGAGCCTCTCTTCTAGGGCTCTGCAATCTGTCATACCTATGAGTGTTTCTATGCATAGACTAGGCATGATGTATTCCATAGGCATTATGAATTCCACTCCATAGACAAGCCTAAAAGGTATCTATCCCGTTAGCTTCTTACATGTCGTCCGATAAGCTCATAACACTACAGGTATGCATAAGTCCCAATCACTTCGCTACTCATTGCATACCTTGGTCAGTGCATTTTCAAGCACTTTGTTGAACGCCTCCACTATCTCTCATTAATATCTTCAGACATCGAAATTGTGTCAATACATGTTCAAATAGGAAGTTCACAGCAGTCATGCCCGTGCAATCCTTCACCGGCTATGCTTCTACCCAATGAGTCAAATACTCAATCGCAGTGATAATATACCTCGCGCCTGTCTTTCCTTGAGGTTTAATGGGTCCTACAAAATCTATTGCCCATTTTTCGAAAGGTTGCAATGATATTTGTGGATTCAAAGGCATTTCATCCCTCTTCGATGGTTGGCCTATTCTTTGACATACATCACATTCCATGCAATATTCTTTTGAATCCCGATGAAGGGTTGGCCACCACAACCCTGCATGTAGAATTTTCTGCGTGGTTGCTCTTCCTGCATAATGTCCTCTTACGACACCCCCATGAGCATCCGAGAGGATGCTGCTTTATTCAAAATCAGGTACATACCTTTGCAGTACTTCATCATTCCCCATCTTGTATAGATTCCCAACAATGACAGAGAAGTCTACCATGTGCACCACTGATTCCTTCTTTTTCTGGAAAAAGTATCCTTCTGGTGCAATCCCAGTTGTTAGAAAGTGTATTATATATTCAAAATGTACATCCATGACATGCACAGCAAAGAGCTACGCATTAGGGAATCCTTCCTCCATACTAGTAGGTTCCTCCCTTGTCTTGATGTGCGAGAGGTGATTTGGTTCCATGTTCAATCGTCCAGGATTTACAACAACTTCAACATCGTACTCTTGGAAAAATAAAAGCCATTTGCAAATCCCCGCCCCCCCCCCCAACACAGGCTTATTGACCAGGTACTTTAGCGCAAAGTGATCTGTATACATCTTAAAGTGGCCTCCTAGGAAGTAGTGTCAATATTTCTGGAGAACATATACCATAGCTAGCCCCTCATGCTCAGTGGTGGAATAGTTCTTCTCTGCTTTGGATAATATGCGACTTGCAAACGTGATAGGGTGATCCAAGCCTTCTCCACAATCCTCTATTAGTACTAACCCTAGTGCTATACACGACGCGTCAACATGTACATGTAAATCTTTCTTCTAGTTCGGGAAGACGAGAATCAACGCAATAACCATCTTTTCTTTCAATATATCCAAGCTCTTCTTAAAGTCATTGTTCAAGTAGAATGTGACATCCTTCTTCAACAATTTATCCATTGGCATGGTGATCTTGGCATAACCTTTGATAAACTTCTTGTACTATCTTCTATGTCCTAGAGTAGCGTGCAACTGTTTCACACTTCTTGGTGCTTCCAAGTTCAGAATCACCGTGATCTTCATGGGGTCTACCATTAGCCCTTGTATGCAAACCACATGCCCCAATAGGTTCCCAAAAGGAATGAGAAATAGACACTTCTTGAGGTTGAGCATGATTTGGTATCTTCAAAGGGTATCTAGCATCAAGTGCAAGCTCACTACATGATGCTTAACTAGCCCAAATATAGTCTAGTCATCAAAATAGACCTCCAAGAACTTATGAATATATTCCTTGAACGTTGCAACAACCATGCATGAAAAGAGAGCAGGTGAATTCTTCAATCCAAATGGCATGATAGTATATCAAAAGCAACCCCACTCAGTCACAAAAGTTGTCTTGCTCCTATCTTCTAGGACAATTTTGATCTGGTGGTACCCCAAGAACCCATCAGTGAAAGAATATACTTCCTGACCACCTACATTGTCCAACACTTCATCTATGAACAGAGTTGGGAAAGGACCATGCACACAAGCATCATTGAATTTTATGAGATCCACACATATCCTTATCTCATCCTTCTACTTCTTCTCTTGCTCCACCATCGAACTTACCCAATCGGATTCTTCCACAGGCTCAATGATGCCTGCTGCGAGCATTTTGTCTAGTTCTACATGGACCTTTTCCTTGTATTTCAAATTTAATAAGTAAGTCCTTTGCTTAACTGGCTTCGTGTCGGGCTTTAACATGACGTTCATTACTCGTAGATCTTTGATTATTCCTTTCAAATCCATAAACTTGGTCGAGAATAAGTGCTGCTATTCGTGGAGTAATTCGGTGAGCTTATCCACTGTCACATCATCCCAGTAGTCTCTGCTCTTCATGAATTTGGGTTCTGCCTCTGTACCAATGTTCACCTATTTAGTTTTCACCGGCATTGTTATATCAGGGTTCTCAATCTATGGTCCTTGAACATTACGGTGACCTTCTATTTTTGGAATGTTAATATTCCGCAGATCCTCCTCCTCCTCTTCGGTAGTTACATTATAACATTCCAACGCTCGAATCAGTTGAGTAGCCCATTTGGGTTGAATCATGTCAAAAGGCTCATGTGGTATCCTAAAGATGGCTTCTTTCACCTCTTGTAGCGCTTCATCAATACTGTCAAACCCATCCTCAAAACTAAAGGTCATCATGAATCCTTCGCAGAAGATATCCCATTCATCTGTCCCATGGCAGAGCTTTGTTTCTATATACCAATTCATTGGGATAACATCCAAGGTATGATAGAACAAGTGCACCCACTCACCTTGTGGCTTTTCTCCATAGGCTTGTGTCCATTTGGCCAGATGTACGCCTAGATCATTATGCTCATCATACTTGTCTGTCAATCACATCTTAGGCTTCCCAAATTGTGCTCACATCATTCTCCTACATTCGTGCCAATCATCAAAGCTTCCTTTGTGCGTACCCCACCATCTTGCGAGCGTAGCACAGAGTACCCAGTCCAAGGCCTGGAAGTGTTGCATTTCTGGCAGCTCCCTTTCAACTGCATCCAAGAAGGTATCTACCTCATTCAAACCATCATAAGTAGGTAGATTTCTTTCTTCTGACGACACATAGTGCAATGATTGGATCATCATGTTGCAATTCAACGTAGTTACCTCATGTAATTGATTTTTTCAGCACTCTACTTGTTTGTCAGAATCCAAATTGCAGGAACTCATGCGCTCCCATGTAATTTTCCAATCTGTGGTGGGATTCACCCAGTGTTTGTCTCACGGTGTTATCTTGTAGATGTTATTTAGATCATCATCACTCTCATAGTCGCGATCTGGTTCTGTACAGTGCGATCCTTCAACAGGATTTAGGGGTATTATTACGCATAGTGATTTCTTCTCAAAGATCATCTTCCACTTCTTTATATTAATTACCCCATTCATATCAATAGCCCAATCAATTCCCAGAAGCGCAAGGTAGGGATTGATTCCATCAACAATCACTATTACTTCAAAATATGCTAGCACGCTCGCTCTGTCAATATCCACTATTACTCCCTGCAATCGCCCCATGGGTATGATTTTCTACTGATTTGCCATTCTAAACTGAATCGAAGACCATTGCAGTGTAGGTCTCCCCATTCTCTCCCATGTCTATTTCGATAAAGCATTTGCATCTGATTCTAAATCTACAATGACTTCATCCATCTCATATTCTTTTATCTGTGTGCTGAGTCTCATTTCACGCCCCATTCTTGATTTATGCTTTCTGATCTTTCGGACTACGCGCAGTTCTCCTGGTGCGATCCCAACACATCAATTGATAAGTTCTTGTAACCCTTTCATAACCTTACTGTTGCACAGTAACTTCATACAGGTTTCCAGGAAAGTAGTGAGCATAGAGGCATCCATCTCTGGCTCAGGCTTATCTCTGGATCAGGCTTATCTTTGCTTCCTAATGTGGAGACCTCCACGAAACTCTTCTTAACTTCCATGAAGGTTTTCCGAGTGCACTCCAAATCAAACTCAGCTCTTTCGCCAAAGATTTGTGAATAATATGAATAATATGACACTTATTCATAGAGATTATTTTGACTATACACTATTTGCAGAATCATGCATAATACATAACCTCCTCTACGTTGATCATCAATTTGCAGTATTAAAGAAACATCAAGCATGCACACATTGAAGCATCAATCACACAAATCAACACAGTATGTAGCTGGGGAAAGAATACAACTGAAAATCCCCAACTATATGTATATTATATTGATTGAGAACATGTAACGATACATAGTACAATACTCCTCACAAGTACTCAGTACTATCTCCACCTGTTACACACAAACTAGCTCAGATTTGAATCAATCACAGGTTTAAATCTCCTCCGCTGCTTGCCTGCCTCCACTGCGCAATCCTGCATGAGAATACTACTGAATGGCTGAACCAAACTCGTATTCCCCTTGTGTAACACTACACAATCCTCATTGACAATACTCAATCCATTGATTGTGCAAATCTCATGCACAACTATAGTCACAACTACAGCTGTCTTGCCTTTTCACTCACTTCTAACACTTGAACTTTCCATGCACTGAGTTAACGGATGTATCCTTTAGTTGCTTTATGAGTTAATAATTAGTGAACTAATTAATAACTGATTCACACCACTCAACACTTAGTCTATTTGTCAGTTAGACTAAATACAACTAGTTCAACTAAGTCAAACTGAACACAACTCCATCAACTCCTCAATCAACTCCACAAAACTCAATCACTGAAGTTCTAACTGAAGTCCTTCATGCAATAGCTCAACTAACCCATTAGAAAAGAGTATTTCCTTCTGGCAGTTGCATGTGCCACATCTATAGCTCAAACTGAAGTGCTCCAAGAGAATAAGATAATGTTTATAGTCCAAATATTATTAAGAGCTAATAATATTCGATTGTTCTATTTTTAGCCCGATAGTCTAAAAGTGGACTCCGCCCATATGTCTAAAAATAGAGGTCCATCTATTTTTACCAACTTGACCAATCATACACAAATAGCATCATGCAACTGATAGACCATGATCCATATGTCTAAAAATAGACTTTGCACCAAAAATAGCCCGCAGGACCACTTAGTGAACGCGACTTCTTTACACTAAGCTCCATCATCTTGTTGCATTTTCAACACTCCCTCTCAACAAGATATGGATTATCTACAACCCCTATCCTGTCTCTGTGGTATTTTCATTTTCTCCTGGTGAGCGCCTTCATCAAGATATCAGCATCCTGATCCTTCGTGGGAATATATGAAAGTAACATGATTCTCTGCTGCACACAATCTTTGATATGATGGTACCTGATGTCAATGTGCTTGGATATATTATGAAATAGTATATTAGTCGAGAGTTTAATGCAAATCTAGTTATCATAGTAAATCACTGTAGAATCCAAGTGTGATCCGAACAACCCTACCAGGATCTTCCTCATCCATATAGCCTCGCATGCAGCCAAACTTGCTACCATATACTCGGCCTCCGCGGAACTGAGTGCCACAGATCTCTGCTTCCTGCTGTACCAAGAAACTGTTGTCAACCTGATACTGAAAATCCTTCCAGATGTGTGCTTTCTGTATGTTGGGCTCCCTTCCCAATTTGCATCCGTGAAGCCACATAGGTTCACCTCATCCTCCTGTCTGTACCACAATCCATATCCCGATGTGCCTCTAAGATAACACAATACATGCTTTCCTGTCTTCCAGAAGAGCTTGGTTGGCTTAACCATAGCTTGTGAAAGCTGGTTAACAACATAGCATATATTGGGTCATGTATTGACCGGATACATAAGCGACCCCACCAATTGTCAATAAACAGTGGCATCCACTACCTCTGTTGAAGTAGCATCCTCCTTCCTCCATCCTTCGGGAAGAGGAGTATCAACAGGCTTGCAACCATGCATGTTGAACTTCTCCAGTATCTCCCGGGCATACTTACCCTAAGAGACAAATAGTCCATCACTGCGCTGCGAAATTTCCAATCCCAAGAAATAATGAAGGAGGCCCAAATCCTTCATCTCAAACTCTCGAGCAAGATCCTCCTTGCATGAAAGTATTAACAACTCATCTCCCGTTAAAATCAAATCATTTACATAAAGTACAATGATAAGAAACTTACCCTCCACCACAATTTGGTATAGGTTAGGATCCGCCTCACTCTTGGAGAATCCAAGTCCGGTGAAATAACTATCTATCCATGTGTACCAAGCATGAGGGGCTTGTTTCAACCCATACAATGCTCTCTTGAGCCTGCACACATGCGGCTCACTGCTAAAGATCTTGAAACCTTTGGGCTTCTCTATGTACTCCTCCTCCTCAATGACTCCATTGAGGAATGCAGTCTTCACATCCATCTGATGGATGTGCCACGCCATCTGCACTAAGAGTGAAAGAATCATCCGTATGGAAGAATACCTTGCGACAGGTGCAAAGGTCTCCTCATAATCAATCCCCTCTATCTGTGAGAAGTCTCAGGAAATAAATATTGCCTTGTACTTCTCCACACTCCTGTCAGCTGCCTACTTCACTTTGTAGATCCATCTCAAACCCACCACTGATTTCCCCTATGGTCTTGGGACAATCTCCCATGCACTGTTTCTGATAATCGAATCATACTCTTCCACCATGGCATCTATCCATGCGGGATCCTCCACAGCTTCCTCAAAAGAGGATGGCTCTATCATGACACATTTGCTCACAAGAGCCATGTATCCAGTGTACCGATCAGGTGACTGTCTCTATCTATGTTGTGTTGTAGGTTGTCCTACAACCTTCTCTGCATCTTGAGCTAGTCGCTCAGCTTCTGTAATGTGATTTCGCCCTCCGATGGTTGGCGCTACATGAGTGGTCTCTTCCACTCCATGAACCTCATCTTGTGGCTGATCCACATCTTGAAGCTCATCCATAGGAACTAATAGCTCCTCATCTGCATGCAAGTGTGGCTCCCTCTCAAGCAAACACTTCATGGCTTTCTCCTCCTGAAATTTTATATCCCGTCGCACAACAGTCTTGCGACTGTCTTGCAAATACACACGATAGTTGTGGGGCGTATCAGTGTACCCCAAAAATATCCCAACCTCCGCATTCAGATCCAGCTTCTTCCTCGCATCCTTTGTCACATGCATGTAAACAGGAGAAACAAAAATCCTCAAATGGGAAATATCAGGTCTCTTACCAGAATAAGCCTCCTCGGGGGGTACTCCTACCATGTATCCTGTGAGGACAATGGTTCTGCACATATACTTCAATATTGCATGCCTCCACCCACAAGTGAAGGGGTAGGCTCTGATCATGCAACATTGCCCGTGAAGCACCCACGATTGTTCTGTTCTTCCACTCAGCAACCCCGTTCTGCTGTGGGTTATGGGGAGCTATGAGCTCTCTTCGAATCCCTTCTGCGCTGCAAAAGTCCTTGAACTCACCAAAGATGAATTCACCACCATTGTCGCTCCTAAGAGCCTTCACCTTCTTCCCCGATTCCTTCTTGACCAGTGCTTTGAACTCATAGAACTTTGAGTATGTCTCACTCTTCTTTTGCGTGAAGAAGATCCAACACTTTTGAGAGAAATCATCAACAAAGATCACATAATACCTGTGCTTTGCTGTCGAAGCTACTGAGAAAGGTCCACACACGTCTGTGTAAATTCTCTCAAGGATCGTCGTGGCGCGACTATCCTTCTCGTGAAAGGTGGCTTTCACAAATTTTCCCAAAATACACCCCTTGCACTGATCTGACTATGGAAGAGTGCCTTTAGGAAGCCCAGTAGAAATCTGCTACAGTATGTTCAAAGCTCTATGGTGAATGTGGCCCAATCCCCAGTGCCAAAGCTCGCCATCATCCCGGCTCACCACTCCTTCTGCCTTGCATGCCATAGCTGCACAACCATCTACATGCAACTGATAAAGGTTCCTGACTTGAACCCCTATCTTCCGGGTTTCTCCAGTTGTCTTACTGCGCAGAAAAGCCTTTCCCTCGCTAAAAACAACATCATATCCATTGTCTTCTAACATTGCCACAAAGATAAGATTCTTCTTCAATCCTAGAACATGCATCACTTCCTTCAATATGAAGGGTTTACCAGACTCCCTCTCAAAGGAAATGGTACCGATATCGGTCCCACTGTATCTACCATCATTGCCCATCTCGATGTGCACTCCAAGATCTTTCTCATCCAGATCAGAAAACAAATATTGATCTCATGTCATGTGAAAAGATGCACCACTATCCAAGAACAATACCGATCCCATCACACTTGATACCAAGCATGCGATCAGTGAAACATCCAGCTCAAACTACGAGGCTAAGGCCTCTCCAATTGCAAATCTAGCAGCTTTTTTATTTTTCTTCTTTTGAGGAAAATTTGTGGCATAGTGTCCGCGTTGGTGACAGTGAAAGCACTTCACCTTGGACATGTCCTTCTTCTTGCCTTTCGCACTGGAATGAGAAGCTTTCTTGTTCTTCCCCTTCTTTGCTTTAGCAACCAAAGCACAATTTTCTTTACCAGATGCCTTTGATGAAGATCTATCCCTAGTATTCTGCCTGATCTCCTCTTGCACAAGATCCAACCAAAGTCTCTCCCATCCTAGCAATTTCTCTTGACCATTGACAGAGTCCTGATAGGAATGCCAACTCTTCAGAATACCAAGTAGAGCGAAGCTCACCAGTTCCTCATCATCGATAGTCACCCCCACACTTCCCAACTCATCCCGACATTGGGTGAACTTCGTGAGATACTTGGGCATACTACCTCCATTCTCACACTTAATGTTTCTGAGTTTATCCATGAGTGCCAACTTCCTTTGGCCGCTCTTGCTTTGGAATAGATCATTCAACACTTTCCACATCAAGTATGGAGAAGCCTTTCCATGGAGGCTGGAAACAATGTGATCCCTCGTGCCCTCCAACAGAATCCTTCGACACTTTGCTGTCTTCTTTTGCCAATCCCCGACTTGAGCAGCATTAGTAGGTTTTGGGACATCCGCATCTATGTACTTCTTCAACCCATTGTCATCTAACACCACCTCCATCCTGTATTTCCATGCAATATAGTTCAAGTTGCCTTCAAGGGCATACTCCAATCGCAATTCATTGAAAGACATTTCAACTTTGACACCAAGAAAACACTGCTGCAAATTCGAATTCCACTAGCTCAGAACTCAACCGCTTCTGATCTAAAATTTGTGAGAACAAAGTATTTCTCATACAAATATTGACTATATGGGCATTGACCGGATATCTCAAATTCCAAAAGGAGGATGAATCCAGAGGCTACCTGGCCCAATTATAGAATCTGCCTAAAGAAATAAAACGTAGTCACTTTCTCAATAATAGATCTGATGATCAATCCTCGCTTCGATATCCTGTAGAACTTTTTCTACAAATCAACCTGCTCTGATACCATGTAGAAATTTTGAATAATATGACACTTATTCCCAGAGATTATCCTCATTATAGACTATTTACGGAATCATGCATAATACATAATCTCCTCTACGTCAATCATCAATTTGCAATATTAAAGAAACATCAAGCATGCACACATTGAAGCATCAATCAGACATATAAACACATTATATAACCAGGGAAAGCATACAACTAAAAACCCCCAACTATTTGTATATTATATTGATTGATAACATGTAACAATACATAGTACAATACTCCTCGCAAGTACTCAGTACTATCTCCACTTGTTACACACAAACTAGCTCAGATCTGAATCGATCATAGGTTCAAATCTCCTCCGCTGCTTGCCTGCCTCCATTGCACAATCCTGCATGAGAATACTACTGAATGGCTGAACCAAACTCATATTTCCCTTGTGTAACACTACGCAATCCTCATTGGCAATACTCAATCCATTGATTATGCAAATATCATGCACAACTATAGTCACAACTGACAGTTGTCTTGCCCTTTCACTCACCTCTAACACTTGTCTCCACTGAACTGTCCATGCACTGAGTTAACTGATGTATTCTTTAGTTGCTTCATGAGTTGATAATTAGTGAATTAATTAATAACTAATTCACACCACTCAACACTTAGTCTATTTGTCAATTAGACTAAATACAACTAGTTCAACTAAGTCAAACTGAACACAACTCCATCAACTCCTCAATCAACTCCAATGAACTCAATCACTGAAGTTCTAACTGAAGTCCTTCATGCAATAGCTCAACTAACCCATTAGAAAAGCGCATTTCCTTTTGGCAGTTGCATGTGCCACATGTGTAGCTCGAACTGAAGTGCTCCAAGAGAATAAGATAATGTTTATAGTCCAAATATTATTAAGAGCTAATAATATTTGACTGTTCTATTTTTAGCCTGGCAGTATAAAAATAGACTCTGCCCATATGTCTAAAAATAGAGGTCCATATATTTTTACCAACTTGACTAGTCATCCACAAATAGCATCCTGCAACTCATAGACCATGATCCATATGTCTAAAAATAGAGATAGTCTAAAAATAGACTTTGCGCCAAAAATAGCCTGCGGGACCACTTAGTGAAGGCGACTTCTTTTCACTAAGCTCCATCATCTTGTTGCATTTTCAACAACCCAGTTATTGTCTTCTGGTTTTTTCCCTTTGTCATCTCCCATTGCGATTCCACTTTGGAGCACTATATTTAGGTTGGGATCTTCCTCGCATGGCTCAGACCTCATCATCTGCAGGTTCTAAGTCGGGGGAGGTGGTAGCGCTCCTTTGTCACGGATCCTAGCGATCAGCGTAAGACAATCTTTTGTCTCATGATCAAACATTGTGCAATACTTACATGACGAGCACGTTGGATTAGTGCAGACATGCGCATAGTGTCCTGGCCCTCCACAATTTTAGCAAATCAACTGTCCACAACCTCTACTAGGTCCTCCTCCACCTCGTCCTCATCCACTCGCTTGAAATATTTTCCATGCCATCTTTGTATTCTTGTTAAGGGGCTGAAATCTATAGGTAGGCATTCTATCCATCATCAATTCATATCTCATGCAAGTACACTCATCATGTCCAATTGACCTACAAAATTTGCAGAACAACTGTTGTGGAGTTTGCATATACTTCCCTAACAAATGTAGTTATCTGTGGCATGTTTTCTAGATATTTGATAGATAGCACACCACAAAGCAGGCACCGCACTAGGTCCTGCTTGAGCTTAAGGCCTTACAGGCATCAATCCTCCTCCTGTAAGGTAATTTTTAAAGACCGAGCAATGGTCTTTTTCATAAACCTGACTCTTGCAATTCACGCACCCTACTTCTTCACATACCTCTGGCCGAACCGTCCTATCCTACTTCAAGCTTTGCATCTCAAGGCACATATTCTTCAACTGCGTGTAGATCTGTTGAACTCCTAGATTAGGATGTTACATCAAGGGTCTCATGTAGTCTCATGTTAATCTCCAAGGCCTCTTCCTGAGTTTTTATGTTTTGTTGCAACTATGCACTTCTTAAGTGTGGTAGTAGCAAAGCCACAAACCACTCGCGATGCTATCCATCTGTCAAATTCATGTTGGCTTCATGGATCGTACATTTTAGCCTCTGATCTAGTTCCCAAGGCATCTTACTTGTTAGCATATTGATCTCTTTGAATCCACCAATCGAATGTGCTTAATATTTAGGCCTGCTAAATTTCATATTCAGTGTTGCTTGGATGTCCGCTACTCTAACATTCGGGTTTTCGCTGGAGTACTTAATATACCAGGCTAGCATGCAACCTTACAGGGGACTAACCAGTGTTTCCCTCTTTATATAATCATCTGTAACACCTTGAGCTTCCCATACAGCCCTCACAATGAACCAGAATTGTTCCAGGTCCTCATTTCCCAAGCCTTGGAACAAAGGCAACTTCATTTTGGTTTCCATAATAAATCACGGTAGAGGTGGAGGTGGTACGGGTGAATTTGGAGGTGATGGAGGTGAAGCTGGTGGTGGTGTGGGTGAAGGTAGTATTTGTAGAAATCCTTGTCTTATAAGATGAATAGAAATTCATGGAGAGACTTTCGCGATCCCTTCTTCGTCCCATCGCAGAGGTGAAATCAAGGGGTTATGCTCTCGATCCTTATTTCCTTCATTTCTGTAAATTATTCTACATCGCATAAACCTAAACATCAAGGTATTTGCATAACCAACTTTTCACACCACAACATTTTAATCTAAGTTTTTGAAGATTTTACGTAATTACCTTGCGGTCCTTTGAAAATGCGTTGCTCTGCCTCGCTATAGCTTACTGAGGTGTCAACTGTGAACTCAGTAACAAATCCTCCTATAATGCAATTGAGCTAATTATTGATGGTGCGCATGATATTTTCCTCTGATGCTTCCAACCTTTGCACTAGCTCTGGGGTCCACACAATAGGACCATCAGGTTACCACCCTCCTTGGCTATCTACTAGCTTCGTGATCCACTTGTATAGCTCAGTAGGGAAAGAGGTGAAAAATATTTCGTGGATCTTCGTATACAGGTAGCTGTCTAGTCACTGTTCTTTTGACAGTTGCAAGTTTCTATTTTCCCATGTTGTGAACTCGTGAATCCTTCTGTCCAACCAACCTTCGATTTCATTCTTAGTTGGATTCCAATGTGATGACATCACACATCTCTTATGCAGATTTCAGTCCCAACAATGGAACCATTTGTTGCCTTGAGGGGACCTAACTGAGGTTCAACGTTAGTTAGTGAAACAAATCCCTACAGTATTGGCCCTTTCAGCATCAGCTCGTGGAGTGTGGACTGAAGTCTCACCCGAGGCAGTATGGGGGGATGCTGGAACCAAGTTTCCGCACCCTTGAGATGGTTGTGATGTCGGTTTGTTCCAACTATACCTACCTTCACACAAGTTGCTTATCCTTTTACTCTATTCTTTAGTACCTTCATGAAATGTTATAGTTGACTTCCACGCAGCCCCAACCAGGGGTTGAAGTCCTTTCGCGCTGCTAGGGTAGCGAGCTGTGATATCCCCTAAACTTGGCTAAGTACCTTATTTTATTAACAGATCTTAGTCAGCTTCATGTAAACAAATGTTCTTACTTGCATTCACTTAAGCAACACAATTACATGTATTCATGCATCATATAAGAATTAGAAGTGAAATTCATACTCAACATAACAAATGCATAAACAGGAAATAAAGACACAAAAATTATAGAATACTTCTTTTTATTGATAATTCCATCTAATTACAGACTCGACTCGCCCTGCACACTTAGCTGCAGAGGTCCACGCACTGAGCTACAGACTTCTAGGCCTTTGTGCACTCAATTGCAGAGCCTCTTCCTACGCTACGACCCAAACTAGGCTTCTACTTCAGAGCTATCTCTCTTACATCATATCTTCGTCATTTATGATTCTTAGTTTTCTCTACTACTTAGAGCTTAGCTCTATTTATACATCCCATGGTCTACTGACCATGGGTAGATCTTTTACAACCAACATTACATTACTAAAACAATGGCGGGCAACCCTATGACTCTTTAACAACTAGACGCTCCGCACGCACAAAATGCGAAGTCTTTACATTTTTATTATAAAATTGGTCCAAAATATGGGCTCTTAGCTCCAAAGCTTCCCTTGGGGGATCTCGTGCCCAACAGGTAAGGAAATGGCTAAGGCTTTGGAAAGGCAAAATGGCATTTCTGGCATTTTATTTATGAGAATAATGAAAATTATGAGAAAAGGGAGGTGAAAGGTCACAAATTTCACATGAGGAGGAAAATGAAGGAAAACAATGAAAAATTAAGAAAATAGAGGCCTCATTCATAAAGACTTCTGAGGCTCAGTTGGTAACCTTTTGTCAATTTAGTTTTGGAGCTCTCTCATTATTCTCTTTCTCTCTCATACTCTTGGGGACTTAGAGTTTTCTTGGAGCATTCTTGGAGGGTGTGACGTAGTTGGATTTTGGAACAAGAAGGAAAAGGAAGAGAAGGAAAATGTAAGATGACATTGGGAACAATAGCGAAAGTAGGATTTTCTTGTAGGTACTGAGTTTCTTATATGTTTTCCTCACTAGTTTTGTAATACATGGCATATGCATGTGGATTTTTGGTTATGATCTTTCACTGGCATCGAGGATTTCTTGGATTGACAATGGATTGCCTAACCTTTCCATTTCTTGGATAGCCATGGAGTTTGTGGGTTTATTTCCTTATGTTTTTTTTGGTTGGTTCTCATGCTTCCTTAGTGTGGGTTGAGTTGTTAGTTCCTGGAAGACCTGGTTGGACAAACGCTCTAGAAGCCCTATAACAACTTGGGTTGAGTTACTAATCCTAGAAACCTTGGTTGGAAAAATGCTTTGGAAGCCCTTGGTGGGTTGAGATACTAGGCCTGGAAGCCTTGGTTAGAAAAATTCTCTCAAAGATCGATGATTGTTGTAGGTGGAGTTACTAGTTGTGGAAGCCTTGGTTGGAATAAATTCTTTGGAGCCCCTTAAAGGCTTGGATGGAGACCAATCATATGATGGTTTTGTGATGTCTAGCCATGAGGTGGAATCATAGTATGACGGGGTTGAGGTGGGTGGCCTTTGGAAGCCCTGGATGGTTTTGGATTGGCATGTTCTATGAGATCCTATTATGAAACTAGCTCACAAAAGGATAGAAAAGATATATGAATGCCTTAGAAATAAGCCTATTCGAGGGGGAAAACTCCTTTACATTACACAAATCAACAATTCTTGGATGATTCAAATGAAAAAACCTCATTTCTATAAATAGGAGTTTAAGGGGTCACAATATAACCATGTCGACCTAACAATAATAATATAAAGGCACAAAAATAACAATAGAGGGATTCTATGGGGCACGATAAGAACAATATGGGGACAATAGGGGCACAACAAGAACAATAAGGGATACAATGACAATAGTAATGGGGGAATCACTAGTATTATAGGGACCTAGCATGCCCCTCTCCTTAAAAAAAGCGTTGTCCTCAACGCTTGAGTAGTTTTGGATGCTTCTGTATAAAATTCTCATCCTCCCATGTGGAATCTTCAATGGGCAATTTCTTCCACTTGATGAGATACTCTGAAATTGATCGATTTGTAGCTTTTGAGTTCTTGTTTCTTTGACTGCTTCAGGTTCCAATATGATTTTTCCTTCCTCATCAAATTCTAGAAATATTGTTTGAACTGGAAACTTGTCACCTATAACCATCTTTAAGCATGAAACATGGAAAACTGGGTGCACTCAGGAAGTTACAGGAAGCTCCAATTTGAATGCCATAATACCTATCTTTTGCAACACCTTGTATGAACCATAATACGCTGGTGATAATTTATTATCCTTCTTAGCTTGCCTGAGAGACATTTGTTTATATGGTTGTAGCTGTAGGAATACCCAATCACCTACATCAAAACTTCTTTCGTTGTCATGTTGATCTTCCTGCTGTTTCATTCTATCCTGCGCCAAGGTGAGGTTATCCTTGAAGAGTTGGAGAACTTGTTGCTGATGCTCGATGTCATCTTCCACTACTTTAACCTTAGAATTTTCTCTTAAATATGATGTGATGGATGGTGGATGATATCCATAAAGTGCCATAAATGGGGTCATTTTTGTTGTAGTATGGAAGGAAGCGTTATACCACATTCAGCCAAAAGGCAACCATTGACCCATTAGGTCTGATTTATCAGATACAAAGCAACGAAGATATCCTTCCAAACATTTGTTTACTATCTCAATTTGCCCATCAGATTGAGGATGACAAGATGAGCTATGAGCTAACTGAGTACCAAGACAAGAAAATAGTTTTGTCCAAAAATTTCTAGTGAAAATGGGATCTCTATCACTTACAATAATCTTTGGGTTTCCATGTAGATTTTGAATTGTTTCCTTAAATGTAGTAGAAACTGTACTTGCTTTAAATGGATGAGATAATGCACAAAATTGTGCATACTTGGTAAGCCTATCAACTACCACCATGATAACACTCTTTCCTTTAGACTTGGGTAAACCTGTGATAAAATTCATTGAAACCTCCTCCCAACGTTGGCTTGGAGTGGATAAAGGTTGTAATAGTCCTGGGATCTTAATTGTTTCAACTTTATTTTATTGGAAAAACCAAACATTCTGCCATAATATTTTGAATATTCGATTTAAGGCCATCCCAAAAAAAATCCTTCTTAACCCTATGGTAGGTTTTTATAAATCTTGAATTCCCTCCTAAGGGACAGGTGTGCAATTCCCTAAGAATCTTTTGCTTGTGTTAGGAATTCTTACATAGGTATAACCGATCCTTGTACCATAACGAATCATTTTTCCAGCTAAATGTATCAAATGTACTGCGATCTTGTTGTATCTTTTGAATGAGTTCCCACACTTCCTCATCATTCTTCCATTCATCCTTTCTTGAGAAATTCTTCCACATCCTCATCCTTTCTTGAGAGTGCATTTGCCACAAATTTTTTCTTCCCTTTTTGTAGATGATTTCAAAGTCATAAACCAACATATTTGTGGCCTATTTTTGCTGCTCTTTTGAAGATAATTTTTGTTCTAAAAATAATTTAAGACTATCATGATTTGTTTTTACCATGAAGTGTCTTCCCATTACGTAGGGTTTCCATTTCTTAAGTGCATCTAGTATTGCCAACATTTCCTTCTCATAAATGGCTTTGTGTAAATACTTTCCTTTGATTGGACAACTTTCAAAAGTAATGGGTCGTTATTCTTGCATTAAAACAACACTAATCCCATTTCCTGAAGCATCACATTCCAAAATAAAGGTTTTTGTGAAGTCTGATGTAGCTAAGACTGGTGCTTGGTACATTGCCTCTTTAAGATGTTCAAATGCCTTCGTTGCTTTTGGAGTCCATGAAAATGCATCTTTCTCCAATAATGTTGTTAGATGTGCTACTATTCTCCCATAATTCTTAACAAACTTGCGATAATACCCTATCAACCTGAGAAATCCTTGTAGATTCTTTATGGATGTGGGCATTTTCCATTCCTTAATGGTTTTAATTTTTCTAGGGTCTACCTTAACACCTTCATGAGATACAATATGACCCAGATATTCCACCTCTTGTACTCCAAAAAAACATTTGGAGATTTTTGCATATAATTGTTTCTCATCCAATAGTTTGCGCACCATGTCAACATGTTGCACATGATCCTTCCAAGACTTGTTGTAGATTAGTATATCATCAAAAAATACTAGCACAAATTTTCGAAGGGTTTGAAAATGGAATTCATCAAACTTTGAAATGTAGAAGGTGCATTAGTAAGGCCAAAAGGCATGACAAAAAATTCATAATAACCCTCATGAGTTCTAAATGTTGTTTTTGGAATGTCTTCAGTCCTCATTCTGATTTCATGATATCGTGAACGAAGATCCAACTTGGTGAAGTAAATTGATCCATGCAGTTAATCCAATAATTCATCAATGACAGGAATGGGAAATTTATCTTTAATAGTGAGCTTGCTGAGCTCCCTATAATTTTGACACATGCAACATGATCCATCCTTCTTGTGAACCAATACTACTAGAGTAGGAAAAAAAATTGACTAGGTTGAATTATACCAACCTCTAGCATTTTGTGCAATCATACGTTCAATTTCATTCTTTTGGACATAGGGATATGTGTAAGGCCTGATGTTTGGAGGAACATTTCTTGGAATCAAATTAATAGCATGATCATGATCATGAATAGGTGGGAGGCCTTGGGAGCCTCAAATACCTTGGAATGACTATGAAGACTTTTTGGAGATCTGGAGAAATGGATTATTTTGATGTGCGAATCTCTAGTGAGCTTAATTGTTCAATTATAGCTCATTGTTCTTTCTTTAGAAGATTTTTCATTCCGTTAGAGATGATTATCTTTCCTGGTTTCCCTACGATACCACTTAATTCAACTTCCTTTCCTTCTGAAGAGAATTTCATGAAAAGTTCTTGAAAATTTAAAGCTATTGTACCCAAGTATTGTAGCCAATAGACTCCTAGTACAACATCAGCACCACTCATTGGAATGGAAAGCATTGGGCTATTCAATACATATTATCCCATGGATAGCTTGATATTATGGCACTTTCTTGAGCAATTTACGGTTCCTCCACTTGCAACCATCACTTGACACTATGGTGATGGATATAGGAAACAATTCAATTCCTCGGCTATCTTACAATGAATAAAATTATGGGTACTTCCCGAATCAATCAACACTATTACCTTTTTCTTCTTGATATGCCCTTTTATCTTAATAGTTTGAAGAGTGGTAATTCCAAGCAATGCATTATAATATATGGTTGGATTCATTTCTTATTTTTTCTAGGGTTTGTTCCTGGTGTATATCTTCTTCTTTTCAAATTTCTTGTTCCTTTTCTTCCTCCTCTTCATAATCTATGTAAAATAATTTCTTCTCCCCACACTTATGACCTTT
This sequence comes from Pinus taeda, assembly GCA_000404065.3. Lineage (NCBI taxonomy): Eukaryota > Viridiplantae > Streptophyta > Pinopsida > Pinales > Pinaceae > Pinus > Pinus taeda. The sequence goes on along the minus strand of APFE030916663.1, from coordinate 110,438 downwards.
AGTGTATTTGCTATCACAACTATAACAAAGCCCTTTTGCTCTTTTTTCTTCCAATTGTTGTGGTGTCAACCTTGTAGGTTGTAGATGGATAGGGGCAATAACACTTCCATATTTATGATTGTGAGTGGTAGGTTTCTTTGTTGCCATAATTTTTCTTTGCATTTTTCTTGCAAACTTGAATGCCTTCTCCAATGAATCTAGTTCCTAAAGGTGAACCTCATGTTGGATGTTATCTTCTAAAGTCCCTATGAACACATCAATCCTATGCTCCTCTGGAATATCTTTTACCCTTATATTCGATTTTTGGACATCCTCAATGTGTTCCATCATTGAACCCTTTTGTTTGAGATTTACCAATTGGCTAAAAGAAGTGTTTCTTTTGTATCCTCATAATGTGCTATCATTTCATCCGTAAAAATATCCCAAGTAACAATTTGTTTACGAGAGAAAAGACATTGATACCATACAAATTGATTTGGTTCCAAATATAAAGTTTCAATACGTATCTTTTGTGTGTTTTGCACATTATGGATATCGAAAAATTGCTCCATCTATAGTATCCATGTTTCGATATCCTTGCAATCAAACTTCCTCATATCGATCTTTGGAACATGGTGGTTCTTCGATCCAACATTAGAGTCTTTTAAATCATGATTAACATATATTTTGTTCTCATCATGAGTTCCCTTTCCTACCCTTTCACAATTAGTAATCATTTCTTGTAGAAACTTTGTCAAATCTGTCTTCAAATTTATCTGCAAATCTTCCATGCCTTTCTTTAAATCATCCATCTTAGCCTCAACACCATCCATCTTAGCTTCCATGCCATCCATCTTAGCTTCCACATAATTCATCTTAGCATCTATGCCTTTGTTTAAACCATCCATCTTAGCTTCTACACCCTTGTTTAAACCATCCATCTTACCTTCTACATCTTTCTTTAAACCATCCATCTTATTTTCTGTGACTTTTTGTGCGAGTGAAATTTGTTGCACTTGGTCTTGTAATTTTGATATATCATGTTACATTTCTTCTTCTTCTTCACGAGTCATGCTAGAGCTTTCAGGTCGCTTACTAGGTGTTTCCATTTTCTTTCTTTGGGGCATCAATTATCTATAATAATGCTTCACTATGCCCTTTGAATTCCTTCGAACTAATTTTTCAAACCAAGCTTAAGCAAAAAAATTAAAATAACTACACACCTTTTTTCACTTTGTAGGAACTCGATCTTGAATCTAATGTATCTCTATAATTTTGGATTTCCTAATTTTGAAATTGCTTTCTATGGCAACCCTCTAAGAAATCTTTCTAACCCTGCAAGTCTGATCAAGATTGGATTCTCTAATGAAGAGTTATGCCAAATCTCCCATGCTGACTTGAGTATAGACTGGTTCAGTAGAACAAACTTGTATGATGTGTTGTGGGTCACTGTTTCAACCTTAGGTTCTTCAAATGATACCCAAACAAACTAAAGTCAGTCTTCTTTCTATAACCTCTTACGAAAATTCAATCTAATGCTTAGAGTGAAAGTTATGACGATTTTCCCAAGATGACCTATTTGGAATGTAATTCAGGGGTCTGCAAAAACCCTAATTTCCTCAGATTATATCTTTGAAGATATAGCGATATAGTATCTAAAATTCAAAGCTGAGATTTAGAACAATTTCGTCTCAAATGGGTTTTTTTTAGCTTCTGAAACTTTGTAGAGAAATAGTTATAGCGAAAATTCCATGATGACCTATTTTAGATGAAGTTATGGGGCTTGCAAAAACCCTAACTTCCTTGGATCATATCTCTGAACATATGGTGAGAAAAATATGAAATTTAGAGAAGATGTTCACTGTGATTTCATCTCAAAGGGTTTTTTTTTTTTTTTCTTCTGAAACATTGCAGAAAAAATTTATAGTGAAACTTCCACGATGACCTATTTGGAGCAGCGAAACCCTAGAATCCAAAGATCTGATACCAAATGCTATGAAACCAGCTCAAAAAAATATAGAAAAGATAGATGAACACCTTAGGAATAAGCCTCTTCAAGGGGGAAACCTCCTTTACATTACACAAATGAAAAATTCGTGGATGATTCAAATGACAAAACCTCCTTTCTATATATAGGAGTCTAAGGGATCACAATATATCCAAGCCGACCTAACAATAATAATATAAAGGCACAAAAATAACAATAGAGGGATTCTATGGGGCACAATAATAGCATTATGGGGACAATATGGGCATAACAATAACAATAAGGGATACAATGACAATAGTAATGGGGGAATCACTAATATTATAGGGACCTAACAGATCCCACATTCATGCTTTTAATATTGCACAAGGGTGAATGGATGAAGAGAGATTTGGCTAAGCCATTTTATTATCGGGTGGAATGTGGAAGTCCCATCCTGGGTTTGGATTTTGCATAATCTATATGAGGCTATTTCTCCTTTTATTTATATGATTAATATATTGGACTATATGTGGTCTATGTGGCTGTGATTTCATGAGTATTTCTACTGCTATTATTTTGGTTATTTATATATTTTATGACAGAAGCTATGTATGGCTCTCATCATATTTTAATTTGTAAATGAATGATCAATGTATCTATGACCTAATGGATGAAATGGAATTTGATGTGTTGAGGCATCATATTTTCTTAGTGATTCCCAGCTAAGCATGAGACCCCTATGCTCAGATCTATTATTTACACCTGTAGATTACATATTTGTGATATGTTTGATGAAGTGATGTCATAGCTAGTAGGGGTCTAGTCAAGATCTCATTCAGTTGATTGTTTTTTCACTGTCATTTCCTTATAAATTTAATATTCTGGAGGTATCAAGAAATTATGGGCATTGACTTGGGCTTTGGGCTTGAAAATGTGGCTTAATTCTCGGGGACACACCCTGTTACACAGTAAAATGTCACTGCCATCATGCCAGTCTCCCTACTGTGTTGTGAAACCACATTCACCTATACTCATGCTCCTCAAAATGGCTAAAAAACCCTCTTTTCCTAAGTTAAATGGATCATCGCGTCTGTTAATAAAATAACCGCGCTGACAGGCGGAGGCTAGTGTTGTTGTTGCGCTGCCAGCGCGGAAGCACACGTCTTTTCTGCGCTGGTCCCATTTTAATGAACAACGCACCCTCCGTTTGTCCTTTTCGCGCTGACCAGACCTCTTCTACATAGGTTTGCGATGTCAGCGCGTCAGTTCACGGGTTTTCCGAGCTGATCCTGTTTGAGCGAATTTGTTCTAACAACCAGCCTTCCAGATCCCTCCAGACTTGGTTGTTAGCATTGTTGAGGTCGCCATCCTTTCCCTGGCATGTCTGTTCGATTGACCATCCACTTATCTTGGGGGAAAGCTCATCCTTTAGCTATTCAAGGAGACCCCTTCTCCTTTATAAGCTTCCTCCATTGCCCACGAGCAGCTAGTTTGGAACATATAGACTTTGATTGAGGAATTCTTAGTGCATTAGTGCTGCTCTTTGTAGGCATTTGGTGTGTTGTGTGAGGATTGCTTTGAGCTTGAGGAAGGTCATGAGTTTGTTGCCTTGTGTGTGAGAGAGAGACCTCTTTGACTTGGGAGATTTGCTTCAAAGGTGAATGCTTGGAAGACATGCTGGCTGGACCCTCTAGAGAAGGACTCAGCGTCAGGACGTCGGTTGTACCTTACTCTATTTTCTGATTAATAAAGATAGATGACTACTCTTATGGTTCCATTTCTATTTGTCCTATGAATGATTAATGTAAATTGTATCCTTCCTGAATGATACATAGTTGTTTTTAGTAGATTTTACGCCCTTGTTTGCTCTCTCTTTGCTTGTGCAGGTGTTCGTCCACGAGGATAGCGGAGAATTGTGATCGGCTAGAGCAAAGGAGCGAGAGGATCATCTCTTCGATAAACATAGCGTTGGAATCCAAGTAGATTTCTCTTACCCACTTGTTAATTACAACTAGGAACCTGTAGTGTTGCTTTGTTTGATTGTTGCTAGACCCCCTTTGGGCTAGTAGGGATCGCCTCTATCCGTAGAGGGGATTTACCTCTCCAATAGGGCGCTCGGCGGAAACCCCAAATTTTGGGCGCCAGGTGGAAACCCCAAATTTGGCCGCGGCATGGAAACACCAAATTTTGGGCACCAGGTGGAAACCTCAAATTTTGAGCGCCGCATGGAAACCCCAAATTTTGGGCGCTGGGTGGAAACACCAAATTTTGAGCACCGCATGGAAACCCCAAATTTTGGGCGCTGGGTGGAAACCCCAAATTTTGGGCGCTGGGGCGCCGCATGGAAACCCCAAATTT
>APFE030916663.1:57307-73797 GCA_000404065.3 Pinus taeda | reverse complement strand
ACACTAATAGCAAGGTTGCATGATAAAGGAACACTCCAAACTCCCCTGACTCAAAAACTACAAATGATGAGGTCTGAGCCATGTGAGGAGGACCTGAATGTAAACATTATGCTCTGAAGTGGTACTATGATAGGAGACGACAGAGGTAAGGAGCTAGAAGAGAATGTCTAAATTCACAAGGCTTAAACAAGTGAGCTAGAGTTTGACTTGAAGCACGCAAAGGTGACATTCATGGAAGCTAAGAAGAGCTTCACAGAGGCCTCCACTTCAGGAAGTAAAGACAAACTAGAACTAGAGATGGACCCATCAATACTTACTACCTTTCTAGAGACATGCATGAAGTTGTTGCGCGACAGCAAGGCTATGAAGGGACTATAAGAACTCATCACTAGATGTGCTGATCAGGGGAACCGTGTGTAGTTTCGAAGCTTGGAACAACACAATGCAAATAGGAAGGGAGATGAGATTGAATGCACAAATTGGGGAATATGAAATGGATTAAGTGATTTTGGATCTAGGATTAGACGCAAACGTTCTGCCAAAGCAGACACGGGAATGCATGGGCAGGCCCACGTTGCAATGGTCTCCTATTCAATTGAGAATGGAAAACTAGCAAAAGATCCTACTGATGGGAAGATTATAGGGAATAATGGTAGATATCAAAAGTGCGAGTGCACTTGCAGATTTCGAAGTAATAGAGATTGTTCATGACAACAATCCCTATCCTACACTACTCAGAATAGATTGGGCCACTAATATGAACGGAGTGCTAAATCTAAAGAAGTGAAAAATGAATTTTGAGAAAAAGTCACTACGCGTAGTGGTACCTTTAGACCCTGTAGAAGGATCACACTACAGAGAGCCAGTGCGTGACGACGAGAGCAATGACGATATAGAATGTATCTACAAGATAATTTCTCAGGAACGGGATTGGGTGAATCCTATAGTGGATGGCAAGATTTCGTGGGAGCGCGAAAGCTCCTGCACATCAGATTCAGACAAGGAACTAGAACAATGGCAGAATTGGTTACATGAGGTAACCACACTCAATTGCAACATGATGATATAGTCACTACGTTGTGTAGTAATAAAGGGAAGAGGTATGCCTATGTATAATGGACTGACCATGGTAGATGATTTCCTGAACAAATTTGAAAGAGAAGTATTGGAATAGCAACGTTTCGACGCTCTTAAATGGGCACTATGCGCTACACCCACAAGGTGTTGGGGTACGCACTAGTATAATTTTTAGGATTGGCGAGAATGTAGAAGGATGATGCTCATACAGTTTGGAAAGCCTTAACTGTGGATGGAAGCCGGGTATGATAGATGAAACAACCCATGCACCCACCTCTCCAGATGGGTACAGGTGTATGGTATGCAACCTGCACGAACGCACATTGTTGTCGCAATAGGAAATGCAACTGATAAGCATGAGCAGGGAAGACAAGGGCACAAATGACAAAGTATGATAAGACCAAGTGCACCAAGGATTATCCATGTGAAAGCCTTTGACAAAGTGTGTGAATTACTTAACACAGTCCACCATGTGAGATGCACTAACTCGGACTTGCACATACCAGTGGTTCTATGTGCTTATAGGACCATGTGCAAACCCCTGATTACATAACCACTTCGGAAGCTGACATATGAAGCAAAGGATATAATACCTATAGAGCATGTGAAGCATAGTCCATGCATAGCAGCACTCATAGATACGATGGTTCATGAAGCCTAGAAAGAGGGAATCACACAGCCACATGAAACAGGCCACATTGGACTTGAGGAGGAAATCCAACAGGGAAACTTTAGAATCCATGAACTTAAAAAAGGAAGGGTAATATTAAGGAAGAAAAGAACTTTTATGGACGCGGAAGTCCAGAAGCTGGAAGATGAGATAAAGGAAGCATTTCTCATCGAAAAACCTAGGATGGTAAGACAAGGTGCATATGATCATACTGAAAAGTTTGAGAACTATCACCATGAATTGGTTAGTTTGCTGCCTTGGCTTGGATCACATATCGCCAAGTGTAGTAGCGCAATGCAAGTGGTGGAGTGCACGATACCAACCACAACAATATACAATGGGGATTCTCCATGAACCATGGTAGAGGATAGGATGGAGCGCCACACAGCTGGTGCAACCACCTGACTAGCCACGGGAAGGATAGTCTTAGCACTCCAGGCAGTTGGAAGGGAGCGCGACACTATAAACTATTATGCCTAGGAGCTGTATGGTATTTGGGATGCGTGTAGAAGTAGAGCATCACAGGGTCCGTGACTGCACACAGAGGGTTGCACTGCCACGCGGGTTGGCCAAAAGTGACCATTGGAATCACTATTCATGATCGGATGCTTGACTTGAGGCCAAATGGAGTGGGTGACAAGCATTTAAGACATGATTTGTGGGCACAATTTGGAAAAATCTGCTGCCAAGAAAGAATTAATGGACTGAAATTTGGGGCAATGGTCAAATTCGAATTCAAAAGGCACTATAAAATACAAAGGGCTACCTAGCAAAAAACACTTGGTCATTTGAGAATTGAGCGATTGAGCAGAGCACTAAGCATTGAGATCCAAGTGATAATTAAGCCCCTCAGTTCGTGAGTGATAGAATACAGCCTAAATATGATGACTCCGACTAAGGATGGTTTGGGAATTAAAGAGGTAACCACCGACGAGGCTGTGCAGACGACAATGGTGGAGGATGTTCCAGAAGGTGCCGGGGTACTGGCAGAGATTCCCAAATCACCGCATATGTGAAGACCCAAGAAGGATAAATAGGCAATGGCCCCCGTACGCGTGTCATCGAGGAACCCACTACGCAACAAGCTATTAATGGCAGAAAAAGGGAAAGTTGTTACGATAGACGCATATGAGGAAGAAGAATATTTGCAGGCCTTTATCATTGTAGAAGAAGAATACAAAGACATGGAGGAGGATATTCAACCTACACAAGTTGCAAAAAAATTGTCCACATATGTCCCTCTGTAGAAAAGGAAGACCAAAGTGCCGAAGGACCTGGACAAAACGAAGAATTTAACCCAGACCCCGCTCCTCCTAGATGACATTTTGTTTGAAGGCATGGACTTGGGCCGGGTGCGAATCGTGAAGTTTGAAAATTGGGACCTCGCTAACTACGAGAAGTTCCCTCACCTAGAGACCAAGAATATCATGAAGCAGAACAACACAGGAGTGGTGACATCATTAGAGCCACAGAAGTGGCTATGCGGTGTGGAAAATGGTGGGCTATTGAACTTATTACGGGTGCTACATTTCCACTGCGCACCCATAACCATTTTTGTCATCAGGCAGCTGTTTTTCCTAGTGCATGATGGGTATCTATGGTTGGAGGATCTTATCCCCAACATGGCAGACCTAGTTCATCACATTTCTTAGCTACCCTAGAGAGGAAAGGACCCCACAACCATAGCCAAAGGAAAGGGCAGTGATTTCGCCCTTGTTGCAGGGTCCGTACACTCAACTGCGAACTACTAGGCATTTGGACACTCAGTTGTAGAGCCTTTTCATATCCTACGACCCAAGAAACACTTAGTCACTTAGAATCTGTCCTTGCCTCTTTTCTACATATTCCCCACTCTCTCTTACATTTAGAGCCTCACATTTTTTATAACTTTCCATGATCCACAGATCATGGGTAGGCCGACATTACAGCCAAAACTAGGGCGGACAATCCTATGACTCTAAAATACTTTCACGCTTGCAATTCGTGGGTTTTACAACATCATTCAGTCAAAACATGGGCTTTGAGCCCTAAAACATGCCTCGAGGGGATTTTGTGCTCAATAGGACCCTAACACAAACATCATGACTTTCCCTTGAGTCACACTATTGGCGCGGTGATCTTGGCTTGGAGTTCCTCCAACTTTCCTCGAACTGTGCTGATGTTGGTAGCACACTGAGCCACTACTTGTTGAATTTGTTGCATCTTATGTTCTTAGAGCTCCATGTCTAGGGTTGTTCTCTACATTAGTGTGTGCATCCCCTATATGTGCACAAGCTTTCCTTCGATGTTTGCTGTGATAGTGAAAGCCTCATCGATCCACGATTGGACGCATGCTTTGATAAATGCCTCCTTATGTCACGTCGCATCCACCTTCTCCTTCAGTGCCTTAGCTTTTTGCATCCTTGCAAGCCATTGAGTGAGGAATACTATCTGCACAGTTCCTCAGAGACTGTCATATTGCTACTAGAGTTCTTGTGCCTCTGTCTCTAGGCACTGGGTGTTGGGGTCCTCCTGCAAATTTGTGAGGACCTCAAGTGATTGCTCCAACAGAGTGGTACAATGTTGCATTGCATCTTGAATTTATTCAAATCCCACTGTGATAGTGAGAACGCACTATTCTCGGACCTCTAGGGGAGTGCAAGGCTGCGCCTTTAACTGTTGCTTGGTGATCTGAAGATTCAACTCCAACTGGACCTTGGTTGTTTCTTCTATAGCCTTGTGGATCCACAGGTTGGCAACTGGAGTTGAATCTTCAGATCTCCGAGATGTGGTTAAAGGTGTAGCCTTTCACTCCCCCGAAGGTCCTCAAATAGCACGATAGTGCTATCATAGTGGGATTGCAAGAAATTGGAGGTGTAGTGCAAGAATGTACCACTTTGTTGGAGCAAGCACTTGAGGTCCTCACAACTCTGCAGGAGGACCCCAACATCCAGTTCCTAGAGACATAGACATGAGAACTCCAACAAAAATATGACAGTGTCTGAGGAATTGCACAAATAGTAGCCCTCACTTAGCAGCTTGTGAAGATGCAGCAAGCTAAGGCACTAAAGGAGTGGGTGGACACAGTGCGACATAAGGAGGCAATTCTCAAAGCATGTGTCTAGTCGTGGATCGACGAGGCTTTCATTATCACAAAAAAAATTGAAGGAAAGCTCACACACATACAAGGGATTCACACATTAATTTAGAGAAGCACCCTAGACATGGAGGTGTCAGAACAGAGGATGCAATAGATTCAGCAAGCAACAGCTCAATGTGTTGCTGACGCCAGCATAGTTCGAGGACAGTTGGAGGAACTTCGTGCCAAGATCACCGCGTTAATAGAATGACTCAGGAGTGAGTCACAATGTTTGTGTTGGGGGCCTGTTGGGCATGGAATCCCCCTGAGGCATGTTTTGGGGCTCAAAGCCTATGTTTTGACAGAATGATGTTGTAAAGCCCTGCGAATTGCGGGCGTAGAAGTATGTTAGTCATAAGGTTGTCCACCCTAGTTTTGGATGTAATGTCGGCCTACCCATGGTTCAGGGACCATGGGATTGTATAAAAAGAGTGAGGCTCTAAATGTAAGAGAGAGTGGGGAATACGCAACAAAGAGAAAAGGATAGAGTCTAAGTGACTAAGTGTGTCTTGGGTTGTAGGATAGGAAAAGTCTCTGCAGCTGAGTGCGTAGAGGCCTAGTAGTCCGTAGCTGAGTGCGCGAACCCCTACAATGGAGTGCATAGGGTGGAGTTGAGTCTGTAACTAAAGAAGGAATTAATAAAGAGAAGTTTGTTATCATTCTGTGTATCTGTTCTCAAGTTAACGCATGTTTGATATAATTTGCAAATATATTTTTTATTTACTACGTGCACCTGTATGAATGGTTTATGTTGTTAAACATAACTTAAAGCACGCAATTAGGATGAAATAATCAACTAACATTGGAATACCAGTAAGGACTTGGGTAATAACGCAGAAGCATAACGTTCGGCCCCCGAGTAGGGCTGCATGAAGGTAGCATCATAGGTTGCAAGGTAAGGGAAAGCACATGTAACGACATGCGCGCAGGGTTGAACCGTGGACCTCTTGAATGCAACAGACATCTCCAGGGTGTGGAAACCTAGTTCTAGCACCCTCCCATACTACTTTGGGTGAGACCTCAGTCTGTGCTTCGTGGACTCTTGTCGAAAGGGCTAGTAGTACCGGGCTCTGTTTGGCTAAATCACCTTTGAACCTGGGTGAGGCCCCAACAAGCCAACAAGTACCCATACAAGAAAATAATTCTATCCAAAATTTTCCGATGAAAATGGGATCTCTATCGCTTACAATAATCTTTGGGTTTCCATGTAGCTTTTGAATTTTTTCCATAAATGCATTAGCAATTGTATTGGATTTAAATGGATGAGATAATGCACAAAAGTGTCCATACTAGGTAAGTTTGTCAACTACCACCATGATGACACTCTTTCCTTCGTACTTGAGCAAACCTATAATAAAATTCATTGAAACCTCCTCCCAACGTTGAATTGGAATGCATAAAGGTTGTAATAGACTTGGGGTCTTAATTGTTTCAACTTTATTTTGTTGGAAAACCAAACATTCCACCACAAACTTTTGAATATCAGATTTAAGTCCATCCCAAAAAAATCCTTGAACTTATGGTAAGTTTTTAAAAATCCTGAGTGCACTCCTAAGCGAGAGGTGTGCAATTCCATAAGAATATTTTGTTTGATTTGGGAATTATTATAGAAGTATAAGTGATATTTGTACCATAACGAACCATTTTTCTAGCTAAATGTATCAGATGTACAAGGATCTTGTTATAGCTTTTGAATGAGTGCCCACACTTCTTCGTCATTCTTCCATTCATCCCTTTCATCATTTATCCAATCGGGTTGGATAATAGAAATGGCACAAAGGAATGCTTCCACATCCTCATCCTTTCTTGAGAGTGCATCTGCAACAACATTTTTCTTCCCTTTTTTATATATGATTTCAAAGTCATATCCCAATATTCTTGTGACCCATTTTTGCTACTTTTCTGAAGACAATCTTTGTCCTAAAAATTATTTAAGACTATTGTGATCCATTTTTACCTTGAAGTATCTTCCCATTAGATAGGGTCTCCATTTCTTAAGTGTATGTAGTATTACCAACATTTCCTTCTCATAAATAGCTTGGTGTAAATTATTTCCTTTGATTGGATGACTTTTGAAAGTAATGGGCCTTTCTTCTTGCATTAAAACAACACTAATTTCATTTCCTGAGGCATCATGTTTCACAATAAAGGTTTTTGTGAAGTCCATCATAGCTAAGACCGGTGCTTGGCACATTGCCTCTTTAAGATGTTCAAAGGCCTTTGTTGCTTATAGATTCCATTAAAATGCATATTTATTCAATAATGTTTCTTTTTGTATCCTCACAACGTGCTATCATTTCTTCTCTAAAAATTGGCCAAGTGACAATTTCTTTACGAGATTAAAGCCATCGATACCATACAAATTGATTTGGTTCCAAATACAAAGTTTCAATGTGTACCTTTTGTGTGTTTTGCACATTATGGAGATTGAAATATTGCTCCATCTCTAGTATCCATGTTACAAGACCCTTTCCATCAAACTTCTTCATATCGATATTTGGAACATGGTCGGTCTTCAGTCCAACATTAGAGTATATGAAATCATGATTAACACTTATTTTTTTCTCATCATGAATTTCCTCTACTTCCATTTCGCCATTAGTAAGCATTTCTTGTAGCAACTTTGTCAAATCTATCTTCAAATCTTCCATGTTTCCTTTAAGATTTGCTTCTATACCATCCATATTAACTTCCATGCCATCCACCTTATCTTCCATGCCATTCATCTTAGCTTCCATGCCATTCATATTACCTTCAATGCCTTTCTTTAATCCATCCATCCTAGCTTCTATACTTTTTGTGAGAGTGAAAATTGTTGCACTTGGTCTTGTAATTTTGATATATCATGCTGCATTTATTCCTCTTCTTCATGAGTCATGGTAGATCTTTCAGGTTACTTACTAGGTTTTTCCATTTTATTTCTTCGGGTGATCATTTAAGGATAATTATGCCTCACTATTCCCTTTGAATCACTTCAAACTAATTTTTCAAACCAACCTTATGCAAATTAAAAAAAAACTACACACCCTTTTCTTCTTTGTAGAAGATCAATATTGAATCTATTGTATCTCCGAATTTCAGATATCCAAGGTTTGAAATTGTGGAATGTTGTAGCCCTCCACATCCTCTTTCCAACACCACCAATCGGCTCGAAATTGGATTCTCCAAGGAAGATTTATGCCCAATATCCCAAGATGACCTGATTATATACTATTTCTTTAGAGCGAATTTGTACAAAGTGCCATGTGTCATTGTTTCAACCTTTAGACCTGAAAATGATACACATGAAACAAAATTCTATCCTAATTCTATAACTTCTTTTGAAACTTCAATCTAATGCTCGGAGAGAAAGCTAAGATAATTTTTCCAAGGTCACCTATTTTGGATGTAATTCGGGAGCCTGCAAAAATCCTAACTTCCTTGGATCATATCTCCAAAAATATCACTAGACAATAGCCGAGGTTCATCACGATTTTGGGTCAAACGGGTTTCAATTTCAGCTTTTGAAGTGTTGTAGAAAAAAAAATTATAATGAAAATTCCACGATGACCTATTTGGAGTAGTGAAACCCTAGAATCCAAAGCTCTGATACCAAATGTTATGCAACTAGCTCATAAAATAGAAGAAAGATAGACCAACGACTTCAAAATCAACCTCTTTGAGGGGGAAACCTCCTTTACATTACACAAATGAACAATTATCGGATGAGAAAAATGACAAAACCTCCTTTCTATATATAGGAGTCTAAGGGATCACAATATAATCAAAGCCGTCATAACAATAATAATATAAGGGAACAACAATAACAATAGTGGGCTTCTATGAGCCACACTAATAATAATATGGGGACAATAGGGGAACAACAACAATAATAAGGGGTAAAACTACAATAGTAATGGGGTAATCACTAGTATTACAGGGACCTAACAGGTTTGGTTACAAGTATTGTTCATTTATGCTTGATTACATGTCTTTATGAATGTGTATGGTTGGTTACACATTGCTTATGCATGTTAATGTTTGCATGTGGTCAAGTGTACAACAATGTAGTGATTGTTGTCATGCATGAGGTTGTAGTATGTGTTATTAATAAGGTCATGAATTGATGATTGGACCCTAGTTAGAATGATGGTTGCATGGTCGTTTGCTTATGTGTATGTTTCTATATGTTGTCTTGTAGAGATATCCTGTAAGCTATACTAGGGTACATTGGTTTATTGTGATTTGATTTAGCTGACATGATATACCATGCAGGAAGAAATATGAAATGAATAGCAATATGGTAGACTACAAAGACTCTCCCTATGAATCAGAAGAGCAATATGGTGTTGGTAACTCTTCCGATTTGATAGCCATATTGAGAATCTTAAAGGATTAAATAAGGAGTTTTAAGGTGGATAATGATAGAATCATGTAGGCTCCCGAGAAACAAGCATAGGTAAATGCAATGATACTTTAGAGTTTGTCAGATTTGTAATGACAAGGACCACGTCATATTAGCCATGAGTAGAGGGATAAAACTAATGGGTCATATGGTAGTAGGTCTCATGGTGGTCATAGTTCAAATAGAGATGGCATGGTTAGAGATGGTAGGTTGATGGACACTCCAAATAGGAGAGGGGATACACATAGCTATTACTCTAGTTTTCATTTAGATAGGTATTATGATCATCATCGTTACCATCCTTATAGGAGGAGTGATAGGGGGTATTTTCAAGATGAGTTTAAGAAAGAAAATCCACATACTTTTGATGGAGAGATGAAGAAACTACAAGATGCAGAGGCATGGTTGCTTGGCATGAGGAAGTTCTTTAGATTGCATGACTATTTAGAGAACATGAAAGATATAGTAGCTACATCCAACCTCAAAGGTAAAGTAGACATTCAATGGTGGGAAGATGTGAAGAATGTCAGATTTATTCATGAGGAGGATTTAACTTGGATTGATCTTGAGTGGTTATTGAAGAAGAAGTATTTTTTAGAGAGATACTTTGATGACAGGGAAAAATAATTCTATGAGCTAAAGATGGGATCCATGACATATGAGGAGTACACTAGTAGATTCTTGGAGCGACTGAGGTATGTGCCTTATCTCATGGAGGAGAAGGCCAAGATTTAGAGGTTCATTAATGGATTATCGGTTGCATTCAAAGAGAGGATTGAGTTCGATGAGCCTAGATTGTTAGAGGAGGCCATTCGAAAGCTAAGGAATTTCTATGAACAATTGATGCACAATTATGAGACTAAGCTAGACTGGAAGGGAAATGCAAAGAAGAAAGGAAAATGGTGCAAAAAGTGAGTGAGACCTCGGGTACAGATAATAAAGAGAATGCTACACCATCTAAGAAGTTTAATGCATTAGATAGAGGACAAGGATTTTGATCAAGAGAACATAACAAGGAGATAGGGTAGAAGCCTATATAGTGTTGGACTTGTGGAAAAGATCATCACAAGAGAGATTATCTGTAGAATCAGGGTGGTAGGCCTCAGATATATAGTGTGCAGGATGCACAGACTATTGTGGACTTTTGTCAGAGTGTTGCTCGTATTTATGCAGAGTTTGATAATAAATATGTAGGTGATCAAGCATCTATCATTAAGATGGATGATAAGATTTATGATCAAGTTATTTCTATTTTTATTGACCATGGATCTAATTATAGCTATGCTAGTCTCGATTTGGTGTATAAGTGTGGTTTGAGTAAGGAATTTCATGTATAATCTTGGTTAGTGGAGTTGGCTACAGGTACCAAGAAGCAAGTTCACTATTGGGTAAGAGCTTGTGCAGTTGATTTGAATGGTATTCCTACTGCAATAGATTTTAATTTACTACTATTGGCATCATACAATATGTTGTTGGACATGGATTGGTTGTATCTTCATATAACCAAGGTAGACTATTATGACAAAGCATTTGAGTGTGTTGATTACAATGGGGAACCAAGTGTCTTGTAGGGTAAGAAGAAAGCCACATCAGTTAGGATGGTGACAATTATGCAAGAAAAGCGTAGTCATAGGAAAGAGAGTATGCTATTTGTAGTGCACATTTATAGTGACAAGGGTAAGGAGGTTGAGGATGGAGATTGGTTGAGCAGGTGCTTGATTTTAAAGCAGTTCAAGGATTTATTTATTGAGGACATTTCATAGTTGGCACATTATAGGGAGGTAGAATTTTCTATTGAGTTAGTGCCAGGAAGCTCTAACATCAAAAGCACCTTACAGGATGAGCATACATGAGTTGGTAGAATTAAAGTTGTAGTTGAAGGAAATGTTGGATAAGGGATACATTAGGCCAAGTGTAGCGGAATGGGGCACACTGGTATTGCTTTTGAAGAAGAAAGATGGTACTCTCAGACTATGCATTGACTACAAGTAGTTGAATAAAGTGACCATCAAGAATAGGTGTTTGTTACCGATCATTGATGACTTGTTCGATCAGTTGAAGAGAGCAATAATGTTCTTGAAGATTGATATGATATTTGGATATCATCAAGTATGCATTAAAGAGGAGGATATTACAAGACAAATTTCCAAACTAGGTGTGGGAATTATGAGTTTTTTTTAGCTTCATGTTATTTAACTAATTCTCCGGCTACATTTATGTTCATTGGTGACATATTGGTATATTCTAAAAATAAGGAAGAGCATGTGAAGCATTTAGCAGCAATTTTGAGGTTGTTGAGAGAGCGTCAATTGTATGCTAAGCTGAGACAATGTAGTTTCTTTTAGACTAAGGCACATTACTTGGGGCATGTTGCCTCCAAGGAGGGAATTGTAGTAGATCTAGAAATGATAATGGCCATCATGGAGTGGATATCTCCTAAGAATGTAGATGAGGTGAGATATTTCATGGGGTTAGCAGGATATTATAGGAGGTTCATCAGGAACTTCTCACATATATCTTATCCTATCACATCATTGCAGAGGAAAGGTAAGCAGTTCGAATGGATATAGGAGTTTGAGGCTAGTTTTGACCAGCTTAAGAAATTTTTAACACATGCACCAGTGTTAAAGATTGTAGATCTAGATAAAGAGTTTGTGGTATGCACAAATGCTTGCAAGAAGGGACTTGGTGGAGTCCTTATGAAGGATGGATAGATGGTATTATATGAGTCATGAAAGTTTAATGAGCATGAGCAAAACTACCCCACACATGATCTTGAGTTGGTAGCGATTATACATGCGTTGAAGATGTGGAGACACTATCTTCTGTGTAGGAGGTTCATTGATGAGTGATCACAGTGGTTTCTAGTATCTATTTGACCAACCAAATATGAATGGTAGGTAGGCTCGATGGTTGGCTACAATTAGTGAGTTCAATTTTGAGATAAGGTATATCAAAGGTAAAGAGAAAAAAGTGGGCAATTCTCTTATTACGCAGATATAGGTAAATCACTTAGCATCGATGAGCTCCTATGGGACAAAATTACAGGTTAGGATCTTGCACGAAGGTCAGCAGGATGTCAAGTACATGGATATTATGCACATGTTGTAGCAGAGTATAGGTACAAGTACAAGTGATAGTACATGTACATGTATAGGTGGTGGCACACGTGTAGGTGATGGTACAGGTGTAGGTGTAGGTGCATGGGGTGTGGATTATTCCCTTACAACAGATGGATTGGTCAGCTTCAGAGATAAGATATATGTGCCAGATAGTAGTGAGCTCAAGAAGGTGACCTTGAGAGAGTTTCATGCAAAACCATATTTGGGTCACCTAGGTTATTAGAAGACACTGACAATAGTGAATATATTTTATTATTGGCCAGATATGAAAAAGGATCTAGTAGAGTATGTGGCTAGGTGTTTCGATTATCAATGTGTGAAGGCAGAGTGTAAACATCCAGGTGGAATGCTACAACAAATTGTGATTCTGGAGTGGAAATGGGAAGTCATTTAAATGGACTTCATCACATGTTTTCCGAGGACAGTGAGACAACATGACTCCATCATGGTTGTTATGGACAATTTGACAATAGTTGCACACTTCATTCTAGTGAAGTCTATATTCTCAGCTAGCGACGTAGCACAAATATTTATTAGAGATGTGGTTAGATTGCATGGTGTTCCAATGAAAATTGTGTCATACAGGGATGCAAAGTTCACTTCCAAGTTCTTGAAGGAGTTATTTTCAGGTTTGGGCACAGATTTCGCCTTCAGTACAACTTATTGTCTACAGACAAATGGATAGATAGAGAGGGCCAAAAGGATATTGGAGGACATATTGAGGATATATGTGATGCAAAAGCAACGAAAGTGGGAATAGTATCTTCCACTGATAGAGTTCACTTACAACAATGGGTATCAAGAATCCTTGAGGATGAGTCCATTTGAGTCATTGTATGGGTGGAGTTTTAATACTCCCATCAGTTGGAGTGATACAGTTAATAGGGTGTTGATTGGACCAGACATGTTGGCAGACATGAAACAAGAAATGTAGGTAATCAAGAAAAATCTAAAGGCATTACGGGATAGGTAGAAGAACTATGCATATCAGAATAGGGTCTTCAAGGAGTTCTAGGTTGGGGAACAATTGTACCTATGCATCAAGCCAAGGAAGAGCTCCTTATAGATTGGATCATGTGCCAAGCTGGCACCACAGTTTTGTGGACTCTTCATTATAATTGAGAGGATTGGGCGAGTATCCTATCAAGTTTCACTACTTCCGACAGTGAAAGTCCATGATGTTTTCCATCTATCATTTCTTAACAAGTATGTTAGAGATGTTGAAATTGTGATTGACTGGTCTGTATTATGGGTGGAACTAGATGGAGAATTCCAGCTAGAGCCTCATTGTATATTATAGAAAAAGGTTCTCATGCTCTGGAACTAAGCAATAGAACAAGTTAAAGTGCAATGGAAGCACTTTGGGCCTGATGAATCTACATGGGAGATGACATATCAGATGTGGGCTATGTATCCTTCCATATGCGAGTTGAGGAAAAGTTTTTTTTTGGCATGGTGTTTTGGTATGGTGTTTTGGTATATGTCTTGGTGTATGCTTTGGTATATGTTTGGTGATTTTGGTATATGTACATATGTATATGGATGTAAATTCCACCATGAGCTATGTTATAAAGATCCAATAAGCAGTATGGGTGTCATGTTATTATGATGTTATGTTTGTTATGTTTTGATCTTGGCTTTCTTCTCAACAGGTTGATCATTGTAAATACTTGAACGAGATAAGTAATAAAGCTCCATCAAAAAATATGTTTTTCTTATAGAATTTTTGTAGTTATAGGTGTTTTTGAATATCGAGGATGATGTTCCGCTAAGGGGGAGGGTTTTGTGACATCCCTAGTGAAAATTCCATGTAATAAAAGGTAATAAAGGTAAAATAATAACCACGGTTGATGGGACACTTATTCAAGGTGAATGTTGGGAAAGACATCCTAGTGTGAGGGTTCATTTGGTTTTTAATGGCTAAGGAAAATTGCAAAAGAAATGGTTAAGGCTTTGGAGAGGAAAAATGACATTTCTGTCATTTTATTTCTGAAAATAATGGAAATTAGGAGAAAAGGGAGGTGAAAGCTCACATGTTGCATGTGAGGAGGAAAATGAAGGAAAATAATGGAAAATGAAGAAAATAGATCCCTCATTCACAAAAAAGGCTTCTAAGGATTAGTTGGTAACCATTTGTTAGTTTAGTTTTGGAGCTCTCTCATTATTATCTCTCTCTCATACTCTTAGAGACTTAGATTTTTCTTGGAGCACTCTTGAAGGGTGTGTCATACTTGGATTTTGGAGAAAGAATGCAAAGGAAGAGAAGAAAAGTGTAAGAGGACATTGGGATCCACTACTACAATGGGATTTTCTTGTAGGTACTGAGTTGCATGTATGTTTACCTCACTAGTTTAGGCATGCATGGCATATGCATGTGAATTTTTGGCCATCATCTATCATTGACATGGGGGATTTACTAGATTGATATTTGATTTTGTAGCCTTACCATTTCTTGGATAGCCATCGAGTTTATGGGTTTATTTCGTTGTTTTTTCTTGTTGGTTCTCATGTTTCCCTAGCTTGGGTTGAGTTATTAGTTCCTAGGAGCCTTGGCTGGACAAACACTCTGGAAGCCCTATAACAACTTATGTTGAGTTACTAGTATTAGAACCCTTGATTGTAAAAATTCACTGGAATCCATTGGTGGGTTGAGTTACTAATCCTGAAAGTCTTGGTTGGACAAATGCTTTGCAATCTCGACGACATTTCTGGGTTGATTTACTACTCCTAGAAGCCTTGGTTGGAAAAAACACTCTAGAAGCCCTAGAAGGCTAAGATGGCAATATAATGATGGTTTTGTAATATTTGATTGTGAGGTGGAAACACTGTGAGGTGGGTTGACGTGGATGGTGCCTGGAAGCCCTGGATGGTTTTGGATTTATGTGCTCTATGAGATCCCACATTCATGCTTGGAATATGGCACGAGGGTGAATGGTTGAAGAGAGATTTGGCTCAATCATTCTACAGCTGGGTGGAACATGGAAGTCCCATCCCAAGTTTGGATTTTTCATCATCAATATGAGATTATTTCTCCTTTTATTTATATCAGTAATATAATCGATTATATGTGGTTTATATGGCTATGATTTCATGAGTATTTATGCTTCTATTATGCTAGCTACTTATATGTTTTAAGACAAAAGATATATATGGATCTCATCATGTTTTTAATTGAAAATGAATGATCAATGTATCTATGACCTAATGAATGAAATGGAAACTGATGTGTTGAGGCATCAGTGCTTCTTAGCGATTATAAGCTAAGTATGAGACCCCTATGCTTAGATCTGTTATTTACACCTGTACATAAAATATTTGTGATATGTTTGATGAAATGTTTGTCATGGCTAGTAGGGATCCAATCAATATATCATTCAATTTATTTTCTTTTCACTATCATTTCCTTGTTAATTTACTATTCTAGAGGTATCATGCAATTCTAGGCAGTGATCTAGGCTCTAGGCCTGAAAATGTGGCTTAATTTCTGGTGACACTAGCACATAACTGAAAAACGAGTCCCTAGATGATGGATGATAGGCATGTGAGATCATCCATTTGTCCCTAGACGTTTCCATGCCCATTCGTGAGAGCGTCCAAGGGTCAAGTTGTCCAAACGTTCAGTGGGACCCAGGGGCTGGCTACCTGAAAAATTGGATTGGTTCTTGATGGTTCTAATGTTGATGTTGAATATCTGTATGGTTTGTTTCCATTGGTTACACTTCGTTAATGTGACTTAGGAGGTGGAATCATATCATATTGACCTCTCGTACATGTTTACCCCGAATTCCCGATTGCTTGGGTAGATGTGGGAGGAGGGTGATACAATTCCTTTTTATATAGCACATGCATCTAAAGATTGTTAGAATTTTTACTAATGTTGATGTGCCTTTCCATAGTTGATAAGGGGTCTTATCACTACTTGGTCTGAGTTAAATTCTATTTGATAAGTAGATATTTGTTTCAGCTACTGTTACACTGAAATTTGTCACCTTGACTATCTGTAGTTTATATGGCCTCATCAATAGCCATATTGTCCTCTTTGTCAAGCCCCATACCTCTGCTCTTCATGTCAAAACTTCAAAAAGAGAGAAAGTCACTTAAAAACATGTTTATCTCTGG